>CAEFZY010013547.1:0-93372 GCA_903066815.1 Brachyrhaphis roseni
TGATTATTCTTGGAACTTCCAATACACATCCAGCACAAACGAAGCCAGAAGTACTACGCCAATGGAAAGGAATAACGCCATTGGTTGGGGACTTCCCAATACACACTAGTGGAGCTGGGGCTCTATAAGAAACTGATGTGAGAAGGAAAAGTCAAGAGATTTTGGATTGCTGTGACGATGAATATGTGATGTTGTAGATCCGCAGATGTGCATTAAAATCTCTTCCCGTTCGACTATGAGCAGAAGGAGTTCTGAGTCTTTTGTTTATACATGTTTTTCTTATTTATATATTATGAGACGTTAAGGCACCTTTTAATTCTCCTAAAAAGCGCCACAGTGCATCCTGTCAATCAACACACACCGCTTGGTGCCTTTTAACACACATTAGAGGCATAGTGCTGAGGTGTGAAGTGAAAGGAACAAATACTGGAGTCAAGTCTTGGACAGTTTTATCAAAAGCATCAACACTTCTGAACAGAAACCATTTGAAAAGCCTCAGAGCTTTAGCCAGGTGCAGCTGGTTGTTTTCTTCTTCTTTTTTTAGATAAAAATAGAAACAGACTATTTGATGCACATCTGATGCTAGCAATGTTCATTGCCCTTAAAATTTCATGGACAGACTAAACATGTGGGTGTTCTTATTTTAACAAGTTGAACTGACAGATAATTTTGTTTCAGTACAAATTTCTTCTTTCAATTGATTCTCAAACTGTCTACCACATTCAGTTCTTTATTCAAATTGGTGTAGAAAGTTATCTTTCTAAGGAAACCCAGCAGATTGCATTGTGTCGTTGACTTTACAGCAATCCCTCTTATTGAACATGCGTAAAGCAACAGTGGAAAAGAAAACTCCCCTTTAACAGGAAGAAGACAGAGCATACACACAAAAAGAAACAGAAGAACTGATGTAGAAACTTTTGTCTATGTTACAGAAAAGGAAAGAGTTAATAGACAGAGAAGAAGAACGTTTAGTTGTTGGCAGCGTTTTCTCAGTCGATGCCCCACCTTCAAGGAGGTATCACAGCTAAACAGAATGCCAGGCTTCTCAATAAAAAACATAAACTACTGAAATAACAACAAGTTATACAAAATGGAGAGTAGCAGAGGAAGAAAGTAGCAGATGAATGAAAGTGGCCAGATTAGAATTCATCAAGATTTAGGGATAGATAAAGCTAAATATCATCGGCATAATGATGGAAATCTATCTCATGCTACATGTAGATAGCTTAAAAGAATTGGGTCAAGAACTGAACTCTGTGGCACTTCACAAATGTGTGTAGAAGATTTATCACTTATATGAACAAATTAGAGTCTATCTGACTAATATGAGCTAAACCAGCCAAATGCTGCTCCTTCGATCCCTTTTTCAGAGAATATTGTGGTCAACTGTGGAAAAAGCAGCACTGAGATCCAACAAAAGCAGAACAGACACAAGGCCACGAAGATGAAATATAGGTCTGTAATTTATTAAGTCATCTTGTTTGACAGAAGGTTTCTTATGTAAAGGTTTAATTGCAGCTATCTTAAAAGCCTTTGGTGTGTATCAGTTTTCTAAGCACAGATCAATCTGAAATGGAGTCAATAAGCAAAGGGAACACTTCTCTGAATAATTTAGTTGGGATTGGGTCCAACATGCAAGCTGAAGGTTAAGATGAAGCTAATATTTTTGATAAAACAGAAAGGTCTACTAGATCATAACAGACCAAACATATCAAGTTCTACAGTTTATATTCAGTGTTTCCTCACTCTCTATGGATGAAGTAATTACATTCAGGAGGACGCCGACATTTTTATTTTTCATAGAATCAATTTTATTTATGAAGAATACCATAAAGTCGTTACCGCACAGAGCAACGGTAGACTATTTTTCCAGGTTAAATACGACTCTTTCAGATCATCTCAGTATCCACAAGCTTAATGAGATGAGAGAAGCTCTGGGAATGAGGACACATCTGGTTTTGACAGGCGAGCATGCGTCATCTGTCTTTCTGTTTGCTATTTCATCTACATAACACTGAGAGGGTAATTTATCCCCATTGAACCCAATCACTCTCAGTTCCATATTAAAGACTAGGATTTCCCCTCCCTCAAGTAATGACTCACGCGAAGCTGAATATTTGATGCCGGTCTCGATTGCTGCTCCCTTCACTGTGCCACAATGAGTATGACGCAGCTCTTAAAATATTAAAATACATAAATGAATAAACTTAAGTAGGTCAGCTGTTGCTAATCAAATGTGCTTGATTAACTTGTCAACCTACATAAGAGCCGGAGTGTTTTGGTCTTGAGCCGGTTGCAAACAGTGGCCACAAGGACATTTACACCCATTGGCTGGTAGGCACTGCTGACAATGCAGGATCAGATGTTAGTAAAAGTGGAACATAAAGAGCAGGGAGGATGAGCATCCATTCAGTGAGGTCATTTAAATCCAGCTGTCTCCAGTGAATGTAACTCTACCAGCTGTAAAATGGATAACACAGAGCAAGTGCAGTTGGCAATCATTGGCTTCCTTTCATTGAGGCACTTAATAAAATTAGTAAAGTGAGCATAATTCTCAGGACACTACTGGTTAACAAATGTGGATTTTCATTTTGCGTGTGGCACAGAAATGTTTAATGTACCTCAATCAGTCAGGCATACCAACCTGACTGATTGAAAGTCCGTATTGTTGCACGATGGATATTAATAAATTGATGAAAAGAATTTCTCTCCAAAAAGAAAATCAAGTTTCTAAGTTTAGAAAATTAAAGTTCATTTAATATATTTTAGAAGCAAATACATCTTGAAGATTTTCTAAGTTATAAAAAAAAAAAATCGACATTTCCACTTTTTCTTTGGACCCAGAGAACAGAAAGCCACAAAGCTACCATATGGGCTGTAGAATGGGATGCTTTGAGCCTCAGAGCAAAGAAGGCAATTTTAAGCAGAAAACAGAATGTTTTTTAGACAATGAAAGACCTTTCTGCCCCTACTGTGTTGAAGAAATGTGTGGCCTCATATTGGCGACACAAATTGGACAGAGAGAGCATTCGTGCTCTCAAAAGGTGCTCTATGTAGGAAGAAGACGTTAGCTTTGCAAAAGTAAATTAGTGCGGACAACATATTTTTTCTCCACTCATCAATTACAGTGTCTACTCAAAGAACTTTTTGCCTGTGGACTGTAAAGCAGTTGGAATCGTCAACCAAAGGATGAGAGAGGAGAGGACACAACACGGTTCATGCCACGGCAACACCAGATACCACAAATGGCGTCATCGACCACACCCTCAAGACCAAGGCCTTCATGCACACAAAGACGAACATGGTCGATTTAAACGATCAAGCAAAAATGTGCATCCACACAACAACGTTGCAGACATGGCAGACCAATCAGTGGTGCTGTAAAACATCCACAGAACGACACAAAAACACAAACGACGTCATTTTTGTTATTTGTGAGAGTTTGATGTCATTGTTTTAACAAAAAACAAAAACAGACTCAGGTCACATGGTCACAAGGAAACATGAAACCAGAGTGTGGACATCTATCCACTCTAGAACCTGGTGCCAAAAATGATCATTTCTTGTCTCCCAAGATGCCGAATCTGTGTGGACGCACAGCCCCAATGATAAAAAGCTTTCTGCCTCTTTGTGGGCGGGGCCTAAGGGTGTTGTTACTATCTTATAGTTTTAACATTTTAATGTTTTTTTTGTGTTCTTTATGTTTAGCTTTGTCAGTACAAAATATTTTTGGATGTTTTCAGATCATGGGTATCTTTTTACCCATGATGATCAGCTACAGCAGCAACTCATTGTTTCTCAGTCTCCACGCTAAACAGATGAGACAGCCATTGATGGTGACACTTCTCTAAATGTATGTGAGCTTTTTAAAAAACTTGATCACAATCAGTGATGTGAACTATTAGCTTGAAGTGAATTTTTTTTACCTAATCTACATGAAATTGAGATGCTCAGATGCTTCACTTCATTTCTGCTACATGCCTAAATGAAAGTGCTAATGTGTTAAATCAACAAGAGCTATCCAAACCAGATCGAACGCTGAAAGAACGGCAGGGTTTTACTTTAAAGTGGTCATACGTCACTGGGGTGAATTACAAAAAGACTGGGTTCCGGTTTGTCACATTTCTAAGCTACTGCTTCTCAGAAAATATTTCTCCTGTCTCCTCCTCACTTGCACTAGACACCATACTCACTTTCACCCCATTATTTCACATTTAAGCTACCTCTGCTTTCACTTTGGGCAGCCATTGTGTTATGCACTGAAGCCAGGAGTTTGCACATTTGTGTTTTTATTCCACATATTTCTTGAAATCAGGCATGTAAATGGTCTAAATTGACAAAGTACTCAACCTGCAGTTCATTATGTTGAAAAATATAAAAATGCTATTGATAGCCGTTAAAGCAGACATTGCTTTAACTTTTTTAATTTTTAGAAGGTAACAAGGATGCGATGGTAAAAATCAACCGAGTAAGCAAAATTAGATGTTTTATTGAATAATTAATTTAAGATTTTACAGTGTAAAAGTTTTTATTTATTCATCACAACCTCTTGGTGTGATTTCTCATTGATGTTTTTTCAGCAAAACTTTTTAAATATATTCCATAATAACCACTAAATATTAAATTACATTTTATATATTATCATAAAAAAAACTGTTATTTGGTTTTCATGAAAAACAGTACCAAGGCTTCTCTGCTTTAGGCAACCACAAAATGCTAAAAATAAGTCCTGCAAATTGTAATTTTCATTTTCTGAATGCATATGGTAATGGAAGTAATATGGGAAGGGCTTTTATCTTTGCCTGCGCAACCAGCCACTGTAATTTCTGCTGCCAGTCTCACAGAGCGGCTTCGACATGCATATTTAGAGCACATAATAAAACCGGCCGGTCTTTTGCCTCCCATGAAAGAGGCTGAATTTCAAGAAGGTAAAGGGGCCCGCGCAGAATTTCAATTCATTACGGCGTCTGGCTTCACTTGGAGCACATGGCAGCTTCCAGAGGCATAAAACTGGAGAAAGGTCTAAAGTGTGCAATGTGAGATTCTGCACTCACTCCAAATGTATTTGCTCAGGATGTGGTGAGACACTGAACAGTTGTGGAAACAGCATAAATCTGTATTATTATTTTTTTCCTTTCTTTGGATTTGGAGGTTAGCTTAGCCTGAGATCTGAGGATCTCAGAATTGTTGAGGCTTTTTCCATTCACTTCAATCCAGCTGCTCCTGCACAAAGTATGATGGGAGCATAATTCACGTTTTCTAAGAATAAAAAAGCTATGTGCCATGAATTGAAAGTATCTCTGCACCACTATGACTACATGCTCATTAATATCCCTAAGTAAAATCAAGGTGGGTCTCTAATAAAAACCCAATAAATAAATAGTATTTGACATCATGATGTGATAAAATGCAGATAAAGTTCCAAACTGTGAATGTTTTTTTTTTTTTTTTTTTTTACAAAGCACTCTGTTAAAGCTGTGGGAAATATGCCATACTCAGTAAGTACAGGAGGTTGATTTGATCCAGGTTTAGTTTTATGAACTTCAGTTTGTCTTGTTCTCAGATGCTCTTAATGGCTCATAAAGGGAGTGGCATGTTTGAAATCCATCATAGCGCGGTCGTCTGTAGCGTGGCACTTATTAAATGGTAATATTATCTTCAGCGTTACAGTCGGCATGGAGCAGCTATAACTCCGGTTATCATCAATTGCTAATAGCCACAGATTTGACTCCAGAAGCCAAATAAATATCAATTTTCCCGCGCTTCCAAACAGCCGCGGCGGTTGAAGCTATGGAAACGGTTGGCCCTAATTACTTCCTTCTAATCTGCTTCTTTGCAGCACGCTCCCGTCTAGGGCGCGACAAACAATTGCTGTCACAGAGCTGAATCATTATCAGGTGTTGGCAGGGACGGACTGGCGGTTGACGCAACACCTCAGTAACCTAAGCTACAGTTCGACATCCTCGTATTATAGCAAAAGCAGAGCTGCGGTATTCAGACTCCGTAGCTGCTGCAGTGAGAGCCAGAGGCCTCTTAAATCCTCATAAGGCGGCGCGGTGTGAGGGAATGGAACGCTGCTTTCAAACGCACCGTACACGGCACGATGCAATTATGTTTGCCTTAATAATAATGTGAACCAGCGATATGTTTCAGCTGCAAATGCACCTCCCTTTCCCTCTGAACCCTCTGGAGGGGAAGCCTTCGCCAATGAATCACAGTGCTGCTGCTAGGAGGTGACAGCGCTGTCTCTGGCTCAGTATGCACAGGCAGCGACTGCAAGGTCATTGAGGGGAGATTCACCACAACATCTCAGCTACCATCCATCTCACTTATCAATGCATGTGCCATGGTGAATAATCATATTATGATAAATAGGTATTCTTCCCGTTCTAACAAACAGGAACTGCAGATAACACGAGTGAATCTATCTGAATAAAGCAGAGCGTTATTCAGTGTTTGCAGGCATACAGCCCGAGATAAATTCACACACATATATATATATTTATACATTTATATCAACGTACACACACGCTCTGATAGAAAAGCACCACAAATGTGCTTCTTGAAGATGCCTGTCATCTCCTCCGTCGCTATATCCTTCCACCCGACAACGGCACTTGAACAAAGATCACAGCGACGCCGCTCTCGTTTTCTTTGACTTCAGTAAATAAAACCTCACGCAAAAGCAGATCTGAAGCAGGAAAAGCTATTGCTGCTGGTTGTCGAATAAAAACGAAGATGACTGATTGTCGGTAAGGGTATGTGTGTGTGTGTGTCTCTGCGCAGGTTTGTGAGGATGGCAGCTGGGAGAAAAACAAATCCCACGTTGGCAGCATGTAAAGCTAAGACCACGGACTGTTTTGGTGACGGGCCGGAGTGAGAACGGAGACGGGTGGAGACTAATAACGCTGCGTGGAGGTGAGAGTGCCTGTATTAAGGGAAGGAAGGAAATGCACGTCTATTTATGGAAAGGACAGATGGGAAAACTGCTGCGGGAACCACACAGGTATCAATTATTATCTGTATCATTAGGCAATGATGCAGATTCTCATGCTTCCTGAGGGTTGGCATGCCGTGTATGACCTGCAGGTCACATTCCAGCCATGAAGCAAGGATCATTAAAACATCCCTCTGCAAGCCGCATTCCCTTCAAATGTTTTTATTTTAGCTAAATAAACTTCAGGAGATTTGTGAGCAGGTCTATCAAGGTGACAATGTTTGCGGGACGATAAATTATCCCGAAAATTATTGCGATAAACGATAACATTGTTACTTTTGAGACCATTTCACAATAATATATTGATAATGGCAGAATAATGGAAGTTTTCCTTCTCGACGACCAGTAAGGTTAAATTCTGTATGTGTCAAAAACTATTTAGTATAATGAAAAATTAGAAGAATCTAAACACTACAGTTTGAGTTTAACATGTGTTTTTCTGAAATAGTGGAAAGAATTGCAAAGCTTAAGTAAAAAAGAAATTAGCACTGGAATATCCACGAAAGGTTACATTATGTACTTGGCCATACTTCAGTATTTTACATAAAGCCAGAAGATGATTTAATCCCTCGGCTGTTTTCCAGTTCCACCTGAAATTGTTGTGTCATCACTTCCTGTTCACTGTCAAATCAGATGTCTCTTTTCAGTCCCACACCACAGGACCAGTGGACCAGTAACAACTTCCAAATATATCACAGGGTTATTGTAGAGTTTATACAATCTGTATAATCATGTTTAGTTTTTAATGGTTTACAGTTTATATGAAATTGTCAAGAGAACAAAAGCCTGGAAGATTTTTATACTGAAGGAAACATCAGATTCTGATGCACTGCAGGATTTGTACAAGTATTTCTACAGATCTATGGAAAATTATTTCAAATTTTCATCACCCTGGCTTGAACTGATTAATCATGACTAATTGATTATTAATCAATTATTGAAATAATTGTCAACTGATTGATTGATTAATCATTAACTGGAGTAAACAGATTTATAAAAATATGGAAATTTGCTGAAAGAACAACATACTGGGAGAAGTAATGAAGTAAAAATTTTACAAGGAAATACATACATTTTGCATTTAAGACCCAAAACTCCTCAAGTGGCATAGTTTTAGCTTCCCCCAATGAAAAAAGATTCCTATTCTTTTATTACGCTATCCAATTTTTAATCCAAAAAATAACCAATAAAATAAATAAAAACAGTCTTTCTTCAGCTGCAGATGTATCCTTTGCTACAAATAACTAGGGGTACTCTAAAGGAATGCTATGCCAATACAATTCTTATTTTCTGAGTCAAAAAATTATTGAATAATTAGCTTATTTGCATATTTTAACTATTTCTAATACTGTGTAAAAAAGGCTTAAGTGGTTACATGAAACACCTGCAGAATGTGCCATTTTTTTAATCCAATTTTTTTTATCCAATTCCTCAATTAATCATCAGAGCAACTCATTGATTACTAAGATAATTGTCAGCTGCAACCGTACACTAAAGTTGGAATTGCATCAATTGTGAAGAAATGAACATTATTTTAATTACTCTGTCTTTTAAATGAAAAGATTTATGTCATTTTTGTGGCAGACCTGGTGAAGAAAAGACAAAATAATTTAATATTTTGTTTGAATTTTACCCATCTACTTTGCTAGAAGCACCGGATCGCCCAGAGACTTTTACTAATGTGAGACCCAAGTGTCATAAACAGCTGTCCTCGATTCCTCCACTTCTCCCTCCAGCCGTCTCTTCCTCCCGTGTCGAACTCTTGCCTTCCAGGCAGCTTGCAAGGAAACTGCCGCTACACTTCATCTTCAAATACTGACAAGGTGACAAGTGCAAATTAGGTGCCAATTGCATCGATCTGAGCTTGCTGGTAAACTTATGAAACAGGCAGACACAGTGAGATCCCGGGGAGTAATTTCATTCCACCAAAGTCAGTGCAGCACCCAGGGATAAAATTACTTTGAGCTGAAATGGTCAGGACTGCTTGCTGAATGTACATGTTTTACAGCAAGGGTTCTCAATCTGTGGTGCAAGTGCCGCTAATGGTACGTAACATGCTTTTCATGGCATTCTAAAAATGTTGGTATTATCACAAAAAAACCCCCCAAAAGATGATTATGTTATGGATTTACAGTGAACCAGATAAAGGTACTGCAGCTCCCTGTGGTCCTTACTGCTGAAACACAACGCTTCAATCAGAATCAACCAATCAGAGTGAGGGGGTGTGTCTTAGCAGTTTCAGTAAATTTTGTATATGCGCTACTCACCCCTTTCCTCTGCACAGTGCATATCATCATTTTTTTTTTTTTTTACACATGCTGCTACATGACATCCCACTGTTTTAAAAAATAAGCCAAGCACAAAGGCAAAGGTGAGCGAGAACAAAGAAGCAGCTTGGACTTTCCCCTGTTAAATGTGACCTTTCCTTACCAGCCAGTGTTGAACTCGACGTGAGCGTCAAAGAAGCCAACGACAGGAGACGTGGCGGCGTTCCAGCCGTGGATCCTGGCTCGGATCAAGCCCTCCCGCTTGTTATTCCTCACAATCTTCACCAGCCCCGGGTAGCGTTTGTTCACGTACTGGTCTAAGTTGAATTTCAGCTCCACTAAAAAAAAAACAACACAAGTAAATATTAACAAAAGATTCTCACGTCCTTTCTGAACATAACACTGTCTGAAATTAACTTCAAAAATTGTTGGTCATGTTACACAGAAAGTCAAAGTAGCTTAAAAGTAAAAAGTGAAGGCTAAATGGAAATTTAGACGCGTAAAATCAATCTGTTTTTGAAAAGTGCTATTTCTGTGTAAGTTAAGGGAAAATAAATCTTTGGTTTGCATGAATTACATCAAAAAAAGAATAACAAATAACAAGAAAAAGGCTTTCTGGTCTTCTCAGTGTTGAGTCATTCAAATAAATAAACTGACAGCCACTAATTGGTTGGAATTAGTGGTCCTTAAATAATAATTAAACCTCAAAACATAAATGTGTTATAAATGGTTTCCCATATTTAAACGCAAGATCAAATTTCAAAATGTACAAAATTGCATTTGCTACTTTCCAACAGAATGAACCAAAATAAGATTCCTTTGTGCTCATTCACACCTACAGGATGCCATACTGCGCTCCAGATTTAGATCCCTCTTCATCATACATCCACCTCACACAGATTCGCAGCTACAAGGTCGACAACAACTCTGGCGTGTCGTTCGAGGATGCTTCAATGATTGGAAAGAGAGGATCGCACTGAAAAAGTGCTAATTAGAAGAGCAGCAGCACCCCACAATACAACAACAACAACAACAAATAAAAACACTAAACAGACGCCTTGGATGCTGTGTTAACTAAATCTGCATGTTTATAGTTGGTATCAGCTTAAACTGGATTCATATCTGATTCAACAAGCGAGGGAAGAAAATCTCTGGAAGAAAAAAAAAAGTGGATTTTACCCGTCTAACATTACGTCATTTCAAGGTAGAATTTCTTATATTGTCCTTTGCTACGACCGCTGTAGCAGCCTGTAAGTTGTTACTCTTTCCACTGCGATCAATAGGGCGAGGCCTGAACAGCGAACAAGTGTATCTTGGTGTAAGGAAGTGAGAATCAAATAAACCTGAGCGTTAAACTCATAAGAAAAAAGATTGCATTTCTCCACACTGGCACAGCTATTTCAGTCAAAATACAGTGATTGAAACAAGTTGAATCAGATAACAGTAACTATGGAGATCTCTATATCCAAGACAATGCCTTTATGATCATCATGATGAAGTGGATTGAGCCGAATGAGGCCTGGCATTGTTTAGTTCAGAAATGAACAGACAAAAATAACCAGAGTGAATGCAAGGAGCTGTTTATGACAATGAATTCATTTAGTAAGGGATCAAATCTAAACCAGCCTGGCCCGCTACGGAAAACCTGATGAATACTTGACCATTAAGTGATTACAATAACTGGTATTGGAGGGATTTTGGTTCTCTGTTCTTTACAGAATATTTTTTTTGTGTGTTTTAGCCAAACTGGAGAGATCTTTTTAGCATGGAAAGCCCCACTTAAGGTTATGGCAAGCATCTCGAACAGTCAAAGTGATGTGGCTCCTGGAGCCCCAAAAGTCTTAGAAAAAAAACTTTTCAGCTTGATGCATAGGCGTAAATCCCAGGGGGGAAAGACATATAATACGTTTTATTTACTTTCACTGCTCAACAGGAAGAAACACATTGACAATAAAAATCAGTCCACAGTTCGTTATTTCATTACTTTGGCTGAATCATGATAAACTGCCACCTTATGCCTTGTAAATCAAAACCAGCAAAACTGGCTACTTTGCTTTCATAGATATAGCTCCTTTTTCTGTTGAATGTAGCCAGTATTTATATTATATTTAGCTCTCTAACTCTTACTTTAATAAGAAGAGTTTGAAACGGGATGGAGTGGCTGAGCGTTAGCACTAGCCGACAGCTCTGAATGGGAGCCGAGAGGAGAGGGGCTACTGCAGCTGGCGGTTAAACAAAATAAAGTATGCCTTTATTTCTTACCATCTTCAACATGGAGCCTTTAAAACCACAAAATAAAATCTGAATATTTTTCTAGAAAACTCTGGCGCTTACCTTTAAGTTTAAGTCATGATATTTCCCAGATATTCAATTTCTACACATTTATAGGTTCTCAGCCATCCAGGACAAGAACCCCCTTTTGCCACTTCAAAATAAATAAATAAATAAAAACAAAGTTTAAAGCAACTTAAGTTATCATTTAAATAACACGACTTGTATTGAGAACCACTGCAATAAATCAATATTTATGAGGAATTTTATTAAGTGGAGTTACTTATTAAAACTTGTTTTTATTTAGAGCCTTAAGTTTTTGTAAAGGTGTAGCAGAGATTAAATCTGTGACGCTGAACCAAACTCATATCTAATCAACATTTGAATCTTAGTTTGACTTTTATGGGTCTCAACAGGTTGTTTACAGAGAAAAACACTTTTGTTATTCATTGCTACTTACTAGTCATTTTTGATGATGCAGCTTGAACACACAGAAAAAGAATTAAACCATATTTTACTGTAACTTTGCTGACCCCCCCCAAAATTGCTCTCCCTGTTTATGGTTCCACCCAATAATGAGATGGGATTTACACCCGTGGGTTGATGGATGTCATTGCCATTGTTTCTCATCTATTTTGTAGTTTCTTTAGATTCAGGCATGACGTGTGGCTTTTTGAGGTCTCTTAACCTACTTCATGTTGTGTTTCTGGTTCTCCAGTCAAACAGTAATTAGGCGTTGGTGTGACTTTTGAAACTGAACAAAGCAAAATGCTGGGAATCACTTTATATTTTCTTTTTTATTGTAAGAAGAGGCTGGTTACTTTTCAGGCAGACATGGCCAGTTGGTTTGAGAAGCGTTTTCCCCCTTTAAACTAAAAGCAGCTTTTAAAACCCACATTTTGTACATATTCACATTATCTCTCTCATACATTCATACAAAGTGTCGAGTAATCTGAAAAATTCAGTTATTGATCCTTAACGAACTAAAAGTTCATGGGTTCATACATTTCTAAGCTGCTCTTCAGACCCCTCAGGTCCTCTGAGACCAGATCAGACACGATTTGTTTGCTATGCTCCTCAACTCTGAACCAAACTCCATGAAAACCTGACGTGCAGAATCAGTTGATTCCTTTAAATCAGGGCTACTAAGTTCTCTCTGCAGCAGTTCTTGAATAAATGAACCTGACTAATGAGCTTCTGAAAAAAATATCATTTACTAATTGGCGTTTTAACATCTTTGTATTTTGTGTGATGGCTTTATGCTTAAGCTTTATTTTCTTTCTGTATATCTTTTGATGTTCAGCGCTGCACTTTGAATTGCTTTGTGCATAAAAAGTGCTGCTACACATTTAAGGTAAGTGCCTTAAACTTACTGGGAGAAGGAAAAACAGAACAACTGGTTTTCATAGCATTATTTTTAAATAGGACTACAAAAAAACGGTTTCCATTTATGTTTCAATCAAGTAAAATGTAGCCAATATAACTCAATAAAGCCTCAACCCACTATCAAAGGTTAGAAAACATATCTGCTGGCTTGTTTAGAAGATTATGCTTAATTATGCCACCTACATTGGATTCTGCATAAAGAGCTGCAATGAAAATTTCAACAAGACCAAACAACTAGAGGGGATCCCCTTTAATATTAACATATAATACATATTCGCATCACGTCTTATTCAGTAACAAAACGTAACAAAGCACAAAGATTCTGAAATATTCTCATAGTCTTACAGCAACATGCTGTAGTTCTAGTGGAGAAGTCATTTTCTTTCAACTAAGAGGATTGTTTGAGACTGGAAACAGGCAGGCATGCCTAACAGCTAATAAAACAAAGAAAAAAAGGGAATTTTGAAACATAAATACATATTTTTTAAATTTACCTTTCATTTTAACTTGACATGTTAAAAATATCTATACTAGGGATGCACAATATTATCGGCATGGTATCAGTATCGGCCGGTATTAGCTGTAAAATTTAATATCGGACATCGGCCATTCCGTCAAAATAATTCACAGATATCAAAGGCGTTACATATGACTAACCAGTGACGATGATGCCTGCAGCACAGAACAATGTCATAAGAAACTGAGAGCATTAATGCACAACTAATGTGATTTTCACTTGTTGCTCCTAGCAGGTTTTGTTTGTGAAGATTGACAAATGAGCACTGTTTGAGTGTCATTGTCTTAGAGAGATGAATAAATTTGACATTAAACATAAGGCAAGTTGAAAGTGTTACATCATTTTCAGCCTCCTTTTTAGCATTTGGTAGCAGGATAAATGGACAAAGATAATGCAGTATTCCACAGTAGAAAAAACCATATAGTTTCAGTAAGTAGGTATAGGGAAAAAATATCGGTATCGGTTACTGGCCAAATGAGTTTTAGTATATCGGCATATTGGATATCGAACAAAAAACCTAATGTTGTGCATCTCTGATTTATACCTTTCGTTATAGACATTACAAAAATAGGACACTAATCCAACCATTTTATATTACTGCTGGCCAACTTTCTTTAGGTTTCAACAGTATTTTGACAATGTCTGTTTTGTGATAAGACCTATGTAGTTGTGGCTGGAAGGCCTACTTTCCATCACCCTAATCTTTAGCTCCCTCATTCTATCAGATTCAAGTCAGATTTCTTGCTGGGACGCTGCAAAATGCTAATTATACTTCCAGTCAGAAGACACGCATTTGTAAAATTAGAAGATTACTTTTAACCCTAAAACTGCCAGAGGTAGCATTAATTTATCTCATGCTGTGCTTTTTAGTCACTTTGCACTGATAAAGACTCGCTCTTCTTTGCATGCTAAATGCAGCGCCTGCAACTAATGGCCTCTAGCCCAACTTTTCTGTATATTCAGCTGCTGACTATTAGACCACTTACACACACAAACTGACGTTTATTCATTCAGCGTTCATCTCCAGATTATTTAGTACTGAAAAATAAAAGTTGGCTCGCCACAAAAGTAATTTACCAACCTCTGATGCTGAAGAACATTGTGCTTATTAAACTTTACACACACACTATGCAAAATGGAGGCAAATAAAACACATCAATGTGTCAGGAGCTGATCTTCCAAAGAATCAGCTTATTTCCTCATTCAAAATGGCCCTTTAATGCCTCATTTACAAGGCAGTGCGGCTTGCTAAACTGAACACTATATAATTGTACTTGTTCCAGTGTGAAAATGTGACTTGAAGGACAAAACAAAAAAGCAACTTAAGTTCATTTACGCAAAGCCATGTTCCAGTAGGAAAATGAGTTGAATCCCTGCATTTAGAGGCCTGAATGGATTTAGGGCAAAGTTATTTTAATTTTGACCTTTTTCTTTCAAAGCAATAATATGTCTTCAATAAAAAAAACAGATTGATTCTTATAATGTTCTCAAATAACATGTGCATTTAAAAGAAGCAATGAAGGACCATTTTTCATCTTGACCAAGAGGAGAAAGGCATTTAATTTCTTTAGGTCAGGGTGTAATATTTTTCCAACGAACATAATAATCTGGCGTTCCCTCAGAAATTCATGCTGTTCAACATAAATAAAGAAAAGCCTCTTGTTCAAGGGCTGCTGTGTAACAAACAATGTGCAGCGTCCCCTATGATGCATTTCTCTACTAATGTATTTATTCCTGCTGTAATATTACATCTTACGTCCTCGGTGCTCACACACGCTGCCGGCTGTCCTCGGCGGAAGCAACGTGTGCGTGTTACAGCGAGGTTCGCAAATTGCTGTCTGTGTTTTATTGGAGGATTGATGGTTGTTTGAGCTTCTCCTCTGGGTTACTGCTGAGCGTTCCACTTTCTGAAAGAGAGATTAATAAGGACGCTTGTGGGACACCGCCTCTGAGCGGTATCCACACCTAGCTGCTGACTTTGGCTTGCAATATAAATCAGCCAGAGAGAAAAAAAAATGCCAGTCTAATCCCTCGCCTGTGTGATTGAGGACACACAGTGAGCGGAAGGATTGTCAGGAGTCCTTTTCCAGCTGAAGGTCTTAATATATTGTGGCGTCTGCTGTAAGGAAAGAGGTTGAACTTAAAAGCATTGACCCTGGAAGAAAACAAGTGTTATCTTCTGGCAGCGTATTAAAGCAATGGACGCGTCGCTACAACCTTCCCTTTAACGTTGTTCCTTTGAGGATTTCTTTCATTTAGGGCGCTCTGGTGTTTCTACATTAGCAAATGTACTTATTTCATCATTTCTTAAAGAAAAATCAAGCAAGAGTGAAATATTGGGGTAAAACTAGATCCACTGAGCAACAGGAGGGTAACAACATGCCGACTCGTTCCACACCATTCCTGTGCCCTCTTCAGTTGTACATCCATAGGACAACGGTAAGGTACAGTTAGGTCAGAACTGCACAACACAGTCCATTGATTAGGGGACAGAAAATCGTGACTGCTTCCAACAAGAATGAGACCTACTAGTGCATCACATTTGTCGTTGCAGTAAGTATGACACTACCTTAGGCGTTTCAATGCCCATACTGCTGAGTGGAAGTGAGGTATAGGTAACAGCAGTCCTACATCATCAACCAGATTACCTGTTAAGGTAAAATTAAATCTATTTCTACAGGTGAAATAGTTTTCCAGTGGACATAGTAAAGAAATAGAAATTTAACAGAGCCAACTGTCATGACATACATTACTGAAACATTACCATGTTCAAGAAATCAAATGCTTTAGGACATTGGTGGAACATTTTGTGTACTTATGCTAACAAGATTGTCCTTTTGGATGTAAGGGCTGCAGACGACATGTTAGACGTTTGCTCTAGACACTGAATTCAAGCACAGTGGCTTAGACATTATGCTATGGTGACATTTCTTATCCTATGTGTCCAGACATGTTATTGCATATCAAGGATTGTGGATAAGGCTGCAGAAATCAAAGTTCTTGAAGACAAAGTAAAAATATCCTATAAATTGGTGTTTCCACAAGACAATAGCACGCACGCACACACACCCACACACACACACCCAGGTAAGAGAGCAGCATCTAGGTTCCAAACAACAACATCAATGTCATGGAGTGACCAGCCTAATCCCTGAACAGAAATCCTATGTGGTGATATCAAACATGTCCCCATTCTCCAGGTCAAAATACCTGCTGGCAGGTGCTAGGAGTTTTAAAACTCTATGCAACAATGGGAAGCATTTATAAGAAACAGAGGTTGTATAATTGAATATTAGTTCATTTATTCATAGGAAAGCAACATTTTTAACAAAAACAGAATTCGCAATAATTCCAGTATAATTGACTGTACATACGTTGTTTGAGATTTATTATTATTGTAAAAATGAAAATGGTTTTACTTCCTTTTGTACGGGGAATTAAAGAACTGAAGAAGCCTCAACTTCTTTGATTTTTGTAACACTGTGTTTTGGGTGCTTGACTAAAAATTAATTGATGAAACGACAAAACAGGATACAGTAAAAACGATCACCTTAGGAATATCATGAGTGGCTAATCTTTAGCTATTCATGATGCTACAGGTAGCTTAGACTTCATAGCTTAACATCGTTACAAAAACTGAAGGGTTTTTTGACAATTCTTAAGAAGTTTGGACACTTGTGCACTTCCAGTTCAAACTCTAAAACAGAATGGTCAAACCTTGACCTAATAATTCCACAGTCAACTCTGAAACATCATTTGACATTTTACAAAACATCTAGTTTAATTGTGACAACAAAGAGGAAGTAACAACATATTCAGTAATAAACCCTGGGTTAAACAAAATTCTACTCAAAGATTTTTTTTAAAACAGTCTGTGTCCATTGAAACATTTACTTCATTTCTTAAAACAGCAAAAATTCATAGTTAACTGAATAGTTTTGGTTAAAGAGCCTAAAAAAAAAGCCTGCCATGTGTTTTTTATGTCACAATGTGTCTCAGCACACTGGTTGCACTGGTTCCAAATGTTACTTAATTAAGAAATTAACTAAACAAGAGATCTCTACTTTTACATTATGTTACACGAGTTATTGCTAGAAGCTGGATTTTGACTCCTCAAGCAAACACACATCTTTGAACTTCTATGTGCTCTGACTGGAGGTCCAAAGTCAGTTCAGCATGACTCCTTCAGGACCAGCCTGACCTGGAGCTACAGCATGTTTAAAGCTTTTAGAGTGTAATCATTTTTGGACTTTGCTGGAAAGGAGAAATGCAGGAGAACAACCCCCTGAGCCGATAGTAAAAAAATAAATAAAAGAAAGAAAGAAAAGAAAACATACTGAACACATTTCAAGATGCTTATGGAGTAGTGATTGCTTTTCAGACCTGCAGGTGAAACATGAAAGATTAATAAATATTCCACATACAGTAGTATGAATGCAAACAAATTTATAGCAGATTCTTTAAGGAATAATATGGTGTTGAAGGGAAAAGCTGTTTGAGAAAATCGTTAGAGAAACGTTACTGAATGACTACTGAAAATGTATCCACTCTGTGTTAAGGCCTAGAACTTATACAGTTTAGTTATAGAGGTTTGTCACCTAATAAAAAAAGATTTTTATGAAAATTACTCTTCAAGATTCACAACAAAAATTTCCAGTACACTGTGGTGGTGTAGTAAAATGATTCCTTACAGCAAGAAAAAAAAAGTTGTGAAATTCTTCAAATTCACCTGGATTACAAGGGTCTGGTTTTTATCAGAGGGGCTGGACTCTGAGCTACTGAGAAACGATTGGTTCCTGAAGATTGATCAAGTTTTAAATTTTACCTGACTGCTAATGTTTGGCCGTGACGTACGACGCTCAACGCTATGAAGCTTACAGAAAATTGCCTGCACTACAAACAAGCATCCCAAAATGTGAAAAGAGAAGTGCCACGTCACACAAAATGGCTGTTCATGTTGATTCAATATTTGGAAGAGCAGCCAACACGGACTGACCGGCTTTGTTCCCTTCCTCCGCTGTCATTTCCAAAACTGGCTAGAGTTTGACATCTGCAAGTCAAACCACCGACATCCAGATCATTACACGACTGTTTGAGAAACATGGATCTTTTCTGTATGTTGTTTCCTAAAATACTGCTTCCAGTGGTGGATCTTCTTATCTTCTGTAGGTGTGTTGTCATCAGCCTTCCTGAGTTTTTTTTGTACTTGTTCCTTCTTTGGTAAAGTGAATGTCCCTGTCCTGTACTTTAAAACCAACTTTAAAAGTGGAAGTTTATGCTGAGATGTACTTGTAACCTCCGGGAGCGAGCTTGGCCAAAGACTAAGAACAGATCCTGGCTTGGAGGCATGATATAAAGGAGCAAAGGAATAGAGTGAGGTGGAAAAGCTTCAAGACATTGTGCCATTTTTTTCTTTCTTTTATTTTAACCACAGTGGACAAAATAACAGCCAAGATGAACCACTCAGGCATATAAAATTCATATAAGGGGAGGTTGAAAAATGGCAGCTAAGAAAGAGATTCGTTATCATTCGTTTAAAAGTTGACATCAAGACATTTGGGTGTTGTGCTGGTAGCCTGGCAACGACTTAGCTCATTATATGCACCGTCAGAGGCAGCTCAAAGAATAACTTAATAAAAATGATTTATCATATATTTAAAAAAAATAAATAATTTCCAAAATAAAAGATATTTTCTAATGCCAAAAGGTAATATGATTTTTTTTAAATTCTCTTTTCACTCAAATGTAAAGATTACCAGCCCTCCTTGTATTGTGTCACACTACATGGTAAGTAAAGGGCCACAGATGTAAATGTCAGTAAATAAAACTCTGCATTTTCTTAGTCACATTTTCTGTTGCCGTGTCAGATACATTTTTCTGCCGAGCGTTAACAAGCCAATCCTATGTTCACAAGCTTTAGCAGGACTTAATGTACACAATGATTAGGTCATTTATCATCACTTAAATTTAATTTTATGAGCTGTACTCAACTGCCGCTAAGTTTATCTCCTGTTTTCATTATATGAATCATTAACTCATTAATTGGTGCTGGAACAGGATCCTGTAGGCTTTATTAGGCCTTTCTGTGCTTTTAGCGCCGCGAACAACAATAACCTGGAGTCATTCTGGTTGACACATGAGGCAAAAAGGTAATCAATGGGAGCGGAAATGCTAAGTAAGATTACTGGAGCTGTTGCTGTGAATGAGCCTCTCCATCACCGGCCAAATGTCACTGCCTGTCCCAGAAACCGAACGTGTTACCGTCACATTTGAGCTGAGGAAGGGCCCTCCTGAAAAGGTCATGCTAATGTTAATTTTGCAATGTTGCAGCGGCGCAGTCACCGAAAATCTACTCACGCTTCAACACGAGTCACCGTCAGATTTGGGAAACGGTTATTATTAGCTGACAAATGTGGTAAAGACCTGAAAGTGACCTTTTATTAAAGATGCAAGAGGCAAACGGACGGTGAAAACACCTTGAGGTCGTTTAGCGACATCGCACGGAACCATGGAAGCAAATTTGGCCTGGTATCAATTTTAATTTGGCTACTTTTCTGTGGGTAAAGACGTTTTTGCTTTGACATTACTAATGAGTTTCCGTGCCTGGAGCATCACTGTGACAATTAGGCAATCTCTTTAACATTTAATCAGTGGGAATATAATTTACTTATTCATTATTAAAAAACAAAACAAACACAAAAACAAGATAGACAGCCATGTTATTTGTTGATAAAAAATAAATGGCTGTTTTTCACCCCACACTTTAAGATGTGCGTTAGTTTTTACTTTTTTGTCGTACATGTTTTATACCATCAATAAAATATTAATATCAAACAAAGATTTAAAAGATTTTTTCATTTATTAATGTAAAAAATAATTATCTGAACCAACCTGGTTACATGTGAAAAACTAATCACTCCCTAAATGACTGCCATTAAGAGTTTATGTTAAGCAATGGCATTTTCACGTGTGTTGGCCTTTGTCTAACGTTGCTATAATTGTGTCAGAGGTGCATTAACAACCTTTATGCCACATTATCTCACTTGGTCTTTAACTAGGCCACTCGTAAACTTTCATTTAGTTTTTTGGTGTTATTTCAGTGGTGGATTTGCTGGTGGGCTTTGGTTTATTTTCTGCTCTGTTACCCAAGTGTGCAGCAGTTGGGTAAAGAAAACCCATCTTCAAATGGAAATGTGTTTTCAATAACCGTTGTGGCACAACTGATGGCAAACGGTAATTTGAATAAGTCCAAAGTCGTTTTATAACCTCACCTAGTCCACCTTTACCATCCTGTTCACAGCACATGCTGGAAATAAAAAGAAGAGGTTCGTCCAGCCTAACGACCAGAGGCTAAAAGAAATGTTACTGTGAGCTATTAAATATTTATACCCCAGGAGAACAGAATATCACTGTATGCTAATGCAAAAGTCTTAAAAATTTTGATGAAACTTTATAAACGCTTAAACTGCATTTCTTCTTCATGAACTGTTAGCTGTACCAATACTTGAAGCACAAGAGGTTTTATTCAAACTATTAAGTCTTACAAAGAGATTTTTCAGCCACAATTTTTTTTTCTTAAATTAAAGGATAGATTTTATGTTAAAAAAGTATTTGTTATAATAATACATAATAACTTGATTCTCGATGCCCTCAGGTTCCCACATTTTGTTGTGCAATAACACTGAGGCATTAGATTCCACTTTCTACTTACTTCACAAAGTCAAGAAGTCCTTTGCTGACATTAAATTAATTATGGCTGATTAAAGTTATCCCTGAGCAGTCATAACATTAAACAAACACACCTGTTACTTGCTCTGAAACTACTTCAAGATTTCACTTCACTACATTTCCTTACCTGAAAACACCTGGCCCTGTTCTACTGGGGATTTAAAGACTTACCTCTTACGAATGTAAAATGTAAAAGTCTCTTCTGTGACAAAATGGTATAATCACTCATTTTCAAATGACAACATGCATTTGAAGCTAACGAGGGAATGTATGCACAAGGAAGCTTCAATCAGGCTATTGTCATCGTAGCATTAATACAATATGACTGGTCGTGTAACCAATGTAGCAGTCTTTGTTTTTATGACAAGATTTTGAGCCAACCTTTGCACAAAAATGTATTTCTGGGGCTAAGAAAAGCTCTAACCCAAAGTCTGGGAGGCCCTCACAAATAGACAGGCTGTACATAAGAAAAGTAAAGAGCCAGATTTATGTCTTTCAATCTCTTAGCATTTGGGATATTTTGAATAGATGCTACATCTAAAACAGGTCAAGTATAGATCGGCATGTCAGATTGCAGTTTTTCAGAGAGATCTACTTTTAAGACTTTATGCTACTATGATATAAATCACTGCTCAGAATGCTCTTGACATATTTGTTGCTGTATCTAAAAGTGCATTTAAGCATGTTGTAAATATCAAGCTGTGACGTATCAAGCATGTGTAACTGGTACACATGCTACAAAGGTTGTGTACCAGCTGTGATACAGCCTATTTCATATCATTGTGTGGCATTGAGTGAGCCATTTTGGCTATGTTACTTTTGCAGTGATGTCACCATCTCAACTTACCCCCATATGTACTGCAGGAGTACGTCCAGTTACGTGTGGTGAGATTTATAGCTGGTGACGCTCTGACTTAATCATAATCAGATTTAAAATATAGACCCCCTGCATGTTATTATTTACATGAGGATATTTCACGCATGAGGACAATGCTGGAGGGCAAAAAGACTATTCTTCTACATGTCATCCATAGTTAGAGGGTTAAAATAGAAATATAAATTATTGTATCATTATATATTATATTTCCATGATGACCTGTGGTACAGGTCGACAAGTCCCAGTATGACTGGTGTCAGACGTCGGTCTACACTCAGAACTCGTTTTCCGTGAGAGTTGGACTCTTTGTCACCGATTCTGGATTCAGGATCACGTGTCTGCTTTTTGCAAACAGTGTGGTTCTGTTGGCTTCATCAGACCATGACCTCCAGCTTTCACTGGAAAAGCCGAGTGTGCAGCGACCAGGATAAAAATCACCTATTCAAAATCCTAGACCATGGTCTTGAACCGGAAAAGGATGGAGTGCTTTCTCCGGCTCAGGAAGGAGGTCCTGCCCCAAGTGGAGGAGTTTCAAGTATCTCAGGGTCTTGTTCTCAAATGAGGGAAAAATGTAGCAGGCGATGGATGAAGCGATCCATCAATCCCTCCTCATGAGTTATTCAGAGCACTAGCATTATGTCTTCTGTAATGGTAGTGCTGTACTAGTTTGAAGTGGTGAAGAGAGAGCTGATCTGAAAGGAAAACTCATGATTTACCGGTTGATCTACGTTCCTGCCCTCATCTGTGATCACCAGCTCTGGGAGGTGACTGAAACAGTGACAAGTGGCTGAAATGTGTTTCCTCCACAGGGTGTCAATCAGCTTTTGTGTTTGCTTATGATGAAATCTTGTTTTACTTGGGTAGTCCTCGTCTTGATCTGCATTTACACTTCATGCTTACTTTTGACATACTCTAGATATCACATTCAAATTAGGTCATTTTTAAGTGTACTTTAGAAAAAAAAAAATCTAAACCCGTTAAGCCTAAATTTGAGGGTTGACAGATCTAAAGAGGGGAGTGGTGTCGGTTTCTGTTTCTGTCTCTTCCTGGCTTTTAACTGCTCCCTCTTTGGAAGGAAGGCAGTGAGCTCTTCAGCGGGGAGCAGAGACCAGGCACTGGTGAATCCTCATCAGCCTTCATTCAGTATGCTATTAAAGCACCATTTTCCTCTGCCGATCCTAAACGAGGCAGGTTTGTTTCTTTGTGCCAAGTTGGGGAGTAGCCCAGTGTGGTCGGTAACCCAGCTGACGACCCCTCAACCCTCCAAACAGAAAAGCTCCTGGGATGTGGAACCACAAAGCTGTCAGCTGGTGTGGGAGTCACAGCATAGATGTAACTAAAGGATTTGCCCACATCGCTATGGAGACAGCAGTATGCAGCAGCTTAAAGAAGGATAGATAAAGCCCATCCCCCCTTTCCTTCGTTCTTGTTTTTAAGCTATTTTAAAACCCTCACACTGATGTGTTCACTCTCGGGAGTTATTCACTCTTTCTTCTGTTACTCAAACGCATAGAACATATGGAGGCAAAAAGCAAAATCACATCCACGTGCTTTAATACACACCCCATTTTAACTTTCGAAAAGTAATCGAATCGATTGAATAATCAAATCTATAACACTCTGATAACCTCTGGATAGTTTGATGTGCAATCTGAAAAGCAACTTGAGGAGATGTTTGGACAAATATAAAAAAATTAAAATAATCTACCAAGGTCGTCTTGTACTGATTCACCGATTATATTTTTTTTCATTTTTGCTACTTTTTTTTAAAGGAAGTTGTACCTAAATTTGGATTTAATTTCATAAAAATTTCATAAAATGATCTTACCGCTGTCACTGTTGTCGTCTACCAAAATGATCTCCTTCAGCAGGTGTGCCGGCGTGTGGTTGACCACGCTGTGGACGGAGCGGAGGATCACCGACAGCGCCTCGTTCACGAAGATGAACACAACGGAGATCTGAGGAAGGTCCTCCGCGTACGTCAACTGCTTACACCTGATGGAAAAGAAAATATGCAAAAATGTATTTTTAGCCACTGCCAAAAAGATTTTTCTAATACATTTTAGAATTGTAACATCTGGTGAAATTAACGACAATAACATAGCAGCTTGCTTTTCCTGTGTTTGATTACATCAGATCTTCTAGGAGAAGAAAAAGATGACAATGTTTTGCGAATGCTAATGTTTTGTTAGCTAAAAGAATGAAAACAAATAAGTTTGTAAATTTGTTTTGCCAGATTGTTATAGTCACTGGCACATTTATTACCAAGGTGCACATTATTTTGACTTTCTCCCCAAAATAACATGTATGCATCCGAAACAATGTCTCTCTTAGAACAGCATGAGAGCAAGTAAAAACTAAGGAAAAAGGTTTAATTTGAAGAATCAGTTCCATCTAATTAAATTAAGGCTACTCTGAACCATAACAGCACCTGCAGGATGTCTCACAATTAATTCAAGTATTTTGTTAGCTTTGTTTTTACATTTTATATCTAGACAGTCTTGTAAATAAGCAAAAGAGTGCATAATTATAACATATTTTGCTATCTTTTATAGGTTTCAGGTTTCCCCTTATATGAGTCTTTAACCCCTATATTGCATCTTTTCTCATACACTGATAGAAACTGAGATTTGGAGGTTTTCAAACCACTTGAAATCTGTCTCCTTTTTATTCAGTGGTAGGAATACACAAAGAAGCGCTGTGAACTTTTGCCTAATATTTCATCTGTTAGCACTGCCCAACTGAGAGGTTTGCAGATTTAATTATCAAAGCTCCAAATCTGATTTCTAGATAAGATCAAAGATTCAAAACAACTGCTGGATGTTTTTTTCCCCCCTCCGAATAAATAAAAAAAACATCTACAAACTGCCTTTGAACATACTGAAATATTTACGAATAAAGACGCGTGTAGATAATTGGGAAAAAAAAACTTGTTTTTTGGTCAAATTCACAAATTTCAAAGTTACACAAAAATGTCGTGTATTACAGTGAATTGAATGTTTTAATGTGACCAATTCATTATCCCGTGTGAATTTTTGAAACAACAGAAATCATAAGGCTTAAAAAAAAAAGTGGGTTAGCTGGATACAGATTGACGTGGCATTATGTCTGGATGTGCATCTGTGTTTTGAGAACTGCCATTCTTTACAACATGGTAAAACTAAGTGGGTAATAGTACCCTGTAGATTTAGAAAGTGCACAGAAAAGACTTACAGACTCCAAAAAATATAACCCAACCCAACAGAGAATCAAATTAGCCAGATCCTTCTGTGCAATTTAAGGCCAAATATGATTATGATGCAGGATCAAATTTCTCATCTCTCTAATGTAATTTTTTTCCCTCTCCATTTTGGTCTCCCATCCTCTATTTAATCTCACATAATAACTCTAAAATAGCCTCTTTTTTTTCTAAATTTGTTATTAAAACCCAAGTTCAAATTACCACTTAACCAACCCTAAATAAGACAAACTGCACACTGATATCAAGTCCACCAAACCGCTGCAGTCTTTTTAAGAAATGGGTTTTTTTTTTCTCTCACATATTTGCACCAGCTTTGAAGTAAAATATAACACAGCTGACCAGACCACGGCACTTAGCAGCTGCTGAAGCAATTGGCTATTTCAGGCACATGCATGGACTGTGCTAGTGCAAACCCAATTGGGCTTTGAATGCTGAAGCTAAAAGAAAGAAAAAAAAGAAAAACATTTTCCACCATCTTTCTCCATGTTTTCTTGTACCCTACTGAGCATGCTAAATCACTATGTAGGACTAATGAGGTGACTAATACTAACAGAGGAGAATTATTTGCAAGACAATGAATCATTTGTGTTTCTGTGCAAGAAAATGTATCAGAGTAAATAAGATAAAATAGAAACAAATCCATGTGGTATGTTGAGCTTTAGTGATTTTTGGCTTAACTTTGAAGGTAGCAGGTGTTTAAAAAAAAAAAAAAAACTATTTTTTTTTTTTTTTACTAAGATTCAAACCAGGCATTTACCAAAGTGATCCCAATGTGGACATTATCACACATACATTTCATGTTAACACTAACACGTGGTACTTTACTCAGAGACATCCCCCAGTTCCTTTCCGTATAATACCCCCAGGGTATTATAACCAGAAATGAGTATTATAACCTGGGGGTTATAATACCCTGGGGTTTATAATTCCCCCAGGGTATTATAAACCTGGCGGGCCACCAGGCTTTACTTGTGCCCCCACCAGGCTAAGTATTACTTTTTTAAGTCTTTGTAAAATGTTTGCATTTTGTAAGACTTTATAGTTGGTGTTCAGGCATTGGTCTTCCAACTTTTCAATAATACATAATTATCAAGTGATATTTTCAAATTTTCTGTCAACTTTAAACATTTTTGAACTCAAAAACACAACGGGCCGCTGGATGACTGACCGCGGACATTCATCCAGCAGGCTTAGCAAGTTTTCACGGGGAAACCTTGAAGTGTAGTTAATTTTGACTTTATGTGTCACATCAACCAAAAAGCTAAATATCTGAATTTTTTTTTTTTAAATAGACCAACATAAAGTAAAAATTGAGCCCTTTATACCATAATACCCTTAAATAAAATCCAGAGCACCCTGCTGCTGCATTCAAAGTCACAAAATTAATAAAAATAAGTGTTTCAGAATAACATGCCAAATGTTTGACATGCAATTGTTGCCATCAGTTGAAATAAGCACTGAAACACTTTTTGGCAGTGTGTGGCAGATATTAGCTTTATTACCAATATCTGCATCGCTTGCATATTTTTTCTTCCACTTCATAATTATTCTAACTTGGTCGATACAGCTGAAAAGCGTATCACAATATGAGCACTTCATCTCAGTCGATATCGACAACAATTAATTAGTTTTTTGTTGTAAATATCTGAAATACTGCCATACTGGTGGTGTGACCTTTCCTCTTTTATCCACAGTTTTCACTAAACGTCATTGCTTTTTTATTTTAAAGCCTTTATGAAGCAAGGTGATGAAACCTGAACCTGCTGCTGCGCATGTTACTCAATGGGTTGTTGCTAGGTAACCAAAGAGGGAGTGAGTTAGTTGAGGGACTAAAGGTTTTCCTCTTTTCCCAGAATGCTGTGCAGTTCTGCACTGGAGTTCAGTGAATATTCTGTGTTGGATTTTCTTTCAGACATTTTATCTATTGATTTTGATCACATGTTTATATTATTATTGGCTTGTTGTCCTGCTCTAATTCCCACTTTGTCTTTTGGGTTTTATGCAACTCAAATGACATACAATGAAGTTTGTGGTGCTTACATGTCAAAAGGAGGAAAAAAAGTTCAAAGAGAGTGAATACTTTTTGCACGCTGGCCCTGTAACCGCTTTTCCTCTCTTGCTGTGAGCCATCTGAACTCCACCGGTGCTTGGCTCCCAGATAGCAGCGATAACTGGGACACAGCAGCATCCGCGGTGTCAGGCCCCTGGGGGACGGCTCCGCAGCAGATGGATCTCAGCATGGTGCTAAAGTTATATCCTCCTTCCCTTACCCAGAAAACCTTCCTGGAGCTCTGCAGCAACTGGTTTGTGTGGGTGAATTTTAATGTGTATGTAGGTGCATGCGAGCGTGTGTGTGTGTGTGTGTGTGGAAGGGCTTGAGAAGATTCTCACCTTCAGTGAAAAGCATCGGCCAAAGACGGCGTGGGATGACACAACAGATGGTGCACACTGAATTGTGCAGTTACATAGTAAACACTTTTTGTTAAGACGTTAAAATGGGAATACGCATATGTTCCCTCTTTTTTATTTATGTTTTTCCTCCCCATCATCGCTTTCTCATACTTCATAGCCGGCAACCGGATTCTTGTAAAATGTCAAAACTTTAACTTCAACGGCGAAGAAACTGACTCCACTGAGAAGAAGAAGAAGATGCAGGACTGTGCAGATTTAATTTTAAAGAGACATTTATTTGATCACACGAACGTTTATGGTCCTGTAAACCTAACAGGATGGCGTGCAGGCTGACAAAGCCACTGGGCTCCTACTTTATTAATAAAAGCAACTATTCTTAAATAGTTGTTAAATTATTGTTATTGTTATTGAAATTGAAATATTGCTACTTTACGACTCTTCAGCTGCAGAATGCATTATCAACAGTGCATCGCATAAAGATTAGTCAAAGTAAGGCGTCGGAATAAAAATTAGTTTTTACTGAAGGCAGAATCACGCTAATCTGTCAGAAAAAGGACAAAAAGTCAAACTTGGTCACCTCTTCTTTCTATTATTATTACAACTCAGTTTCTGGGAAATTCATATGTAAATGGGCTGTGAGAAAGGCTGCTCAACAGTGTTCAAGGAATTTGCAAACACTGCAGCATCATATTTTTGCCAACTCATTTCTGACATCTGAAGATGAATCATAACTGATTTTATGCTGTTTAAACTGTTCTACACCACAACAGCGAGATGACTGAACTTGTGTGCGTTACAGTTTCACCATCCATACCGCCTTCTCCCATTTGGCCCCATGCCGACCGCGGACTTTCAATTGAGATTTGTACGTGAGAGACTCACACACAGAAGCACATCTTTATGAAGAGGAGGAAAGTTGAAATGTGGTTTTCAACATTATTTTTTTAAAGAACGAGAATCCCAGAAGTGTAGCGTGTTTTAACATTCAGCTTTTACCTGACACGTCGTTTTGCTGCTGGATGGTGAACCTGCTCTCGGCGCAGAACAAATTTCTTTTATCCCACTCCCGCTGAATTTCTAACCACGACCTCACGCTCCTGCTGTTTGTCTCTGTCACTCCCGCAATATTTGTGACCAGTCCGGCCCGCCGGCCCCCAACCTAAGCTGATGAACTGTACAATTCAATAAATGGAAATCCACTGGATGCTTTACTGCAGCTTGAACAAGAGCAGAAAATCTAAAATATATAGCAAATATCTAATCACTTTTTCATGTAAACTGAGGCCAACAAACCAAAAATAACATGTATGTACACAGTAATATATATATAACAAATATATAAATAAGAAAATATATAAAACAATATACCAAAAAAGATAAAATCCCAGAGAATCGGTTGGAAAAAATTGGCCAAAATTTATAATTGCTAAACATTAATACAAAACAATGGCTCAGAACGTACAAATGAAAAATAAAATGGAGTTCAGTGAAACTGGAACCGACGTCTCACTTGTGATAGCTGGGAATATTCCTCACAGTGTTTGGGACTGAATTGGCAGTCAGGCGGTGAACTCTTGTTATTTTTTTTCAGTCAGTGGACTTTGAACAATCTCATCCTAGTGCAAAAACTTTTTATAATTTTATTTTATTTTTTTATTGCCGTGATTCCATTCAACTGATTTATTTTCTCAATTTTCCAATTTGCACGACTTTTCATAGTCAATGGAAACACAGCTACTGTCACTTGAGTTAGAGGCAGCCGTCACATGCGCAGAGTGGCTTTGAATCATTACGTATGCTTTTAGAAACATGTGCTCTTGCTGCTGAACGTCATACACATGGTTGGCTAAAGATGGCAAACCTGTTGGGGTGTAATGGATATGTTACCACTCGAGTTTTCAGGTTTCTCCGTGTGAGGCTGTGCTTGGGTAAACCCTGCTTGTGCTACAATGAGTGGAAACAGAAATCATTCTGACAGATTTATGTATTGCACCATTAAGGGGAACACCGGCACGTGCCTAGAAGCCAGGTTAGAGGGGGGGCGATGGGGACTTGCTAGTGAGCACCTATTGGGCGACTTGCTTGCTGGAGCTCAGTCGGTCTAAAAGTAAACTTTAACCAACAGGAATCCACAGTTTTATAGAGGAGTCGAGTTGGGAGCAAAGTGGACGGTTATGTCTGGGACGTGGACATGCTGATTCTGTTACAAACTAGCACTCTGGACATGGAGTGGCATTTTCCTGGTCAGAAAGGAGCTGGGAAGTTGAACAGCAGGATGAAGTTGGATTTGCCTGCACACAGTTGGATCAGCTGTTTTCTCCTATGCTAATCCTAGAGGGGGGATTGTACTCTCATATTTGGGAAACAGGGTGTAGAAATCAAGAAAAAGTTTGTTAAGGCTAAAAACCCAGATGATTAGCAGTAAATAGAACATTGACCAGCATAGTTGATGTGTGTTGATGATGCCATTTGACAAAATGTAATGTTCATTGTTTGTTTTACAATTAGTGACTGTATGATGTGAAGTAGTTTGAACTGCCTTGTTGCTGAAGTGTGCTATGCAATTAAATAAACTTAACTTCTTGGAATATAATGAAAGGCAAACATAATAAAACAGGAATATCCGGTTGTAAAATGAGGGGATGAACTTGAGAACTGACAGCCCTTTTGTGAGGCAGCTAATGTTAAAGTCCAATGCAAACATGAAAACGGACAAGATCCATTATAAAAGCCTGAGGCACATCCATCAGATGTGTGACAAAGGTTTTCACACAGGTTGTTGAGAGGGTCACAGATATGTAGGTTTTGTGATCCCGTAGTTCCAGAGATCTGCACACAGCAGCATGTTAACATTTCTGAATCGTTTGAACCTTCTGCACTTTTAAGCCATCCTGAACAAGCTGGACATTTTGCTCTTTGAACAGTTGAGTTAACACAAATGACGCAGTCCTACTAGTACTTTCTAATAAAATCAAACATGGAGAACCAACATTTAGTTTTATATAGAGAGAAATTCCTAATAGTACATAAATTATGGACTATTTATTCTTAATAAACACTGGGAACCGATATGTAGTTTTATATTTTTACCGTTTTGTCTTTCTTTTGGTTTTGTTGTTTTGTTTGTATTTCCTTCGAATTCATGCAAAGCACTTTGAAATGCATTGTTGCTGAAAATGTGCTATTTAAATAAAACTACCTTATCTTACCCAGTAGTAGTTACTGTAGATGCAGCTCCTTAATACTAAAATAAGTAATGGGCATTATTAGAAGAAAGAACGCCACTAAGCTTCACAAACTTGGAAGTAGTCTAAAGATTGAGCCTCTAGTGTTTGTGAGGAATTTGAAGCGGTCAGTGAAGCTGCCATATCTACAAAAGTTTGAATATGTTATTTTGTTTAGAGCTGAATAGTTGTTTGGCTACAGCAGAGACTAAAGGCGTAAAGTCCTTCATCAGAAGTGCTGAAATCAGCTTTCTTTGACGTAGTCACATGTTGGAAATTGCGTCATTTTGTTCGCAGAGAGGTGACCGGTGGCCAAACATTTCGACAGAGCTGTGCTCAAAGTGTTGTGTGATTGGTCAGATGTTTGTTGCCGTGTTTTATGTTTTGACTAGTCCGCTATTCGCTTTTCACACCTGCAGGAGACATAAAAATATTCCTTATAACTTTGCATTTTTTTTTGCAGTTTTTCTTTTTCCTTTTTTTTCCCTGTTGGTGAATTGGGAGTGCAGAACTCCAGAATTAAGGTCAAACACATGCGTTTGGTTCTAATTGAAATCCGAATCATTGAGCAGAGAGTCACCCTGTGATGACTACAGGGAGCCATACTCCATCACCAAGGCAGAGAAACCTACACATTTTTCCAACCGCCTGTCTTTTTCAATACGCCTTGTCTGCAGCAAAACCAATTTATGATAATTACAGCCCCAATAGCATCTTCCACAAAAGCCTGTAATCCCCATTCGCCACCTGCTAGCCCGTATTTCTCTCCCTCTGCCCTTCACTTGTGCGAGTGACATTCTTAACTTGGATACAAAGGGGTCTTAAGTAGGCTGTGTATTACGGTAACTCTGGGCCTGCCATCCGCCGTCCTTGGGAGGCTCATGAGTACGACATCGGCTCACGGGGGAACGAGGCGGGGAAAAAACAATAAACGCAGGCAAGCTGGTGAGATTACGGAATCCCCGGCAAAACAAACAAGGAGGGATGCAGGTTTTTGTTTTCTCACCCAAATCCAAAATTCATCTGAAAGCATTTCAACCTCCAGTTCTCCTCTATCAAGAGGATTCCTATTCAATTACACCTAATCTCGTCTCTATGTCCCCGGTCGCTTTGCTCAAGATTTGATTTCTGTTTTTGACAAAAAATAGCAGTTAAATCCAAAACTTTATTAAAACACGGCGCATGTTGCGTTCTCCCCCTTCCCCGCAATCCCCCCCCTGACAATCCCTGATCTGTGGTTGTCCGCCTGCAGGAGGAAGATAGCTGGAGAGGAAGCCCGAAGAAACAAGCTTACCTCATCTTCTAAGTGCCTGATACTGCAGAATGGGATCATAAGGTCTTTGTGGCGCAGGAGCTCCTTCTGCAAATTGTTACTCTTTTCACTGCTTGAGTTTATCTCTTGAAATGGGGAAAGAGGGTGGTGGGGCGTGAGGCGGAGGGGCAGAAAGGGGAGGTGACAAGGCAAAGCGGTTATCTTTCAGGGAAAAATGCTCGCAGATTGGAAAGTTGCTTTGGTCTTGCCTACATTCTGCAGGTTATGGGAGGTTAATGTGAAATTTCACAGCAAATAAAAATGGTCAGCGGGGTAGGCATGGGGCGGGGGAGAAGAAAAGTGAGAGGGGCCAGAGCTGCAGGCTGCTAAGGGAAGTGAGCAGGGGGTGGTGTGATAGGAATACATCTTAATCTGGCGCTCTGTTTCTGTCAAAGCTTGTTCCAGATCAAATTATGAGAGCTGGCCGGAGCGCTCAGTCCCATTACTAACAGATGAGCCGATCCCTCATCCTGTTACAGCTTTACAAGGCTTCCCCCGCCACTGCGGACAGGTACAAATTTAAGGTTGACTGATGCCTCAAATTGGATCCCATAACCAGGGCAATGGAACTACAATATCACTTTATGATCTGGGCGCTAAAATATTCCTCTCCTCCAACACGTTTCGCTTAGAAGCGATCCGGCTGCCTTGCCCCCCCGCGTTGACATTTTCCAAACACCACTTTGGTAAAATTCATGAGACACAACCTCGTTAGCGCTCGTGTAAGCGAACGGCGGTGAAATATGCATCCAATCATTTTTTTGCGTACTCACCATGTCACGCTCAAGCCTTTGCAAAGTAGAGCTGTGATGCACAAAAAAAAAAAAAATCCCTACTCATGCTCGCTGCCAGATTTTTCATTGTATTTATAGACCTGGCAAGTCAGACAGAAGAGAAAGAGAATCGAGTCATTTGGGGAAAGGCATAAAAGCGCAGGGAGAGACTGAAATTATATGGTGGAGGGGTTATCAATATAAAAATTCACAGCTTTTTATTCTCCCAAAAGAGCAGGAGGACAGAGTTTAAAAATATAGATAGAGCTATGTGGTGTCCTTCATCAAAAATACCCTCCTTGGTTTTAGCTTTACCTTTATTAGTCTCTGCTGTCAAACGCAAGCAAAGTGCGGTAATGGGAGTGATTGATAACAGAGCATGAAATTAAAGCTTTTCCCCTCCAGAGATGGAAATACTACCTGCCCAATACGGAAACCTTGCAAATTGTCATTGTCACGCATGAGGAGATGTCACTATTAGCTAAAGAGTTTGTTAAGAAGTTTCACAAATGAGCCTTAGCTCATCGCTCTAAGTAGCAATGTCTGAGAAGAAATTTTAACATGAAATAAACATTTAATTCAAGCACAACAAAAGTCTTCATTTTTATCTAATTTTATAACTATCATTTAAGCGGGGCACCTTAAATCTCCACTAACATGAATTACATTCGCTCAGATAAACAATACAATGTACTGTGTTAGTAGTTTCCAGGTTTTATTTAATGTTTTTTGGGGGGGGGTTTCATGGCCATCACTAACAAATAACAAAAAACAATAATTATGATATTGACATTCCGCTCTTCAATTTGAACAAAGGAGGGCTGGACAATATGGCTGAAAAATGTAACACGATGGAAGCGATCATCAATTTATCCACAGTTTTCACTCCATGCAATTCTTTTTTTATTTGAAAGGAGCTATGAGGCACAGAGAAACCTGAAACTGCTGCTGCGCAAATTACTCAAGAGGTTGTTGCTAGGTAACCAAAGAGTGAGTGAGTTTGTTGATGCCACCATCCTTGTTTAGCTGGTCGTGAAAAGTTGAGCGGATAAAGTCTTTCCTCTGCCTACATCCCCCAGAATGCAGTGCGTTTCTGTATCAGAGTTCAGTAAAATGAGTTAACATTCTCAGACATATTATCTATTGATATTGGTCATGAGTTTGTCGCAGTATGAATTGTTATTGATTTATCGTCCAGCCCTAACAGAAAGACTAAAGAAAACAACATATATTTTCAAAATAAGAGATCAAAAAGAATGATCTTATATAGTCATAAAAGAAAGAAACTAAATTAAATTGGTCGGTAATGGTAATATACGCTTACAGTTAAAAAAAAGTTACTTTTTTTTTGCAAATGGACTGAGTGCATGTTACTGATGATGCTGCACATTCTGCTTTGCTATTGATTCAGCAGAGTGATATCTTTTCCCCAGTAGGCAGGAAATTAAACGCCACATCGGAGGGGGTGAGGGGCATCTCTGACAAAAGAGAGGGCCTTTCTTCTGGCATCTCTTCATAAAAACGTCCTCCAAGGAAGGGATTGAGACCCCAGTGACTCTCTCAGCGATTCTAATCACACGTTTCAGATTCTCGCTGTCAGATGTACTGAAGTTAGTGCTCCAAGATGCACTGCAGCAAGTCATCTTAGTAATGTTGCTGGAAAGACGAGCAGTGCGGATAGGATTCACTGATGGGCAAAGGGCAGATTTAGCCTTTTGTTCTCCAGAAAATGTGACTGACTGAAAGCAAATGTTAAAGGCTTAAATAAGAACATGATGGATTCTAGATGTAAAAGTTTCAGGGATTATTAGGTGTGCAAGTTCTAAAGAAAAATACTAGTAGTCTATAAAATATAAAAATAATATCCATCAAGATATATAGTTGTTACATGTGTTTCATCATGCTTTCATAATGCATATAAGTAGCACGACTTAAAGTAATTCTGCATATTAAGTTAGAAGTTAGTGAAATGCAAAATTTAAGATGCAACTGGATTCAGAATTACACTGGTATAAGGGATAACAAATATCTGTGTTGGGTTTTTTCTCACAGGCAAAATACCTAAAAAAGGAATTTGATTTCATCTTTGCGACTAAACAATGGTAGAAAAGCTCTTCCCAGGTATATTGGTCAGATTTCAGGCTCCCTGTTTTTTGATATCCACCAAATGGGACGGGGTGAATTTCTGAATGCCTGAAGCACTTCTGGCTGAAGCTGCACACCAACTTGAAGAGATGAAAATGGCTCGGTTTGTATTGAATTTGACACAAATTAGTATTTTTAAAGAATGTACTTAAAACACATTTATAGATTACTTGACAGCCCCAAGTTAGACTACCAAAGTGAGACTGCAGTTAATGACAATACCACAGAAAAAGTAACTTAAAGCCTACAACACAACCCTAAATATCCAAAGTACCTGAAACAGTAAATGTTCAGAAAACAAAATCATATAACCAACACCAAGACCTCCACACTACTTATACAATGTCTAGTGCTTATATTTCAAAACTCGCGAGGGAGAAATGCAGCACAGCCAGGCTTCCTCCTGCTAGCTGGACTCATGATGCCATTATGCTAATTTGATAAAAGTCAAACATAGTATAATGGCAGCATTATCCTCCTTAGTCAATCAGGGATTTCTATTTTTGTTTGTGTGCTTGGTTAAATTGAGTGTTTACTTCTTCACATTGAAATTTCTTGTCGCCTGAAAATATGATAAAAACAACATCAAATTGAGATCAATTTATTGACTTAATTGAATGTCTGGTATAATGTTCTGTTAAATGATGCATAAACAGATTTTTCTCTTTTAAATTTGATTCCTTCTCAAGGGTAGAACTGATTTTTTTTTTTTTTTTTGTCACAGAACCCCAAGAGGACATCTATCTCTCTTCTCTTTTTTTTAACTATCTTTATCGGGGATCAGGTTGTCAGAGCAACAATTCCAGTAGATATTTCCAGACTTCTTGGTCCTTAGCGGCTTCTCTCGGCTTTTCCAAAGGGACCCCAGGCCAGACAGGGCTCCAATGTGGATGACTGACAGCTTTGACTAGGCTCTCTTATTACCAAGACAGACTGGTGCAGTGTCTGTGACACTGTGGCGGCTGTCCTAGTCTGCCTTTCTCTATTTGTGTCCTGCTCAGTTATACCCTATAGTCATTAAAATGATACTAAGGCATCCAATTTCCTTTCAAAAGTCCACGACTTAAGACGAACTTGTTGTTTGAAATCAATCTATTCCCGGCTGAGGACAATCACCTCAAATATGGGGGTGATAATTTCTGAACAATCTGCTACAAATCACTCCACTACCAGCTGGACGCTTCTTTGTTTTTAAAAAAATCATGCATTGTAAATGTACAATCCTGTGCTGAACTAACGAGTCACAGTTTTGTACTTATGATCAAAGCGTTTTTGTCTGCTGAAATTACATTCACATTGAGAGAGAAGGACACTTCAGCTGCTGTTCTGTCTGTCATGTGACCTGCTCTGTGCTGCGTTGTTCTCAGAACCCTTCAGCTGCACACTCAAAACACAAACTACTACTTCATTTAATCCACAACTTTTACTGCAAGTTTTGTCTAAACCAAATTACAGCATGAATTATAAAAACATAAAGTCGTTAGCAAAACATGCTAAAGACAGCCTGGCACATCTGCAACCATCTCTGTGTAAAAACAACGTCAGGCGGAGAAAGAATTAAATGCTGTCTAGTCAGATATATCGTTAGAGCAGTCTTTCTCAAACTGTGGCAGCGTTTGAGATGTTCGGCTGTGCTGAATGCGATATGTCGGTGACGAGGCGGTGAACAACGCTGCGCCCCACGCTGACTAACTGCGTCTTAACACCTGAAATAAAATTATTTATGTTGGGCTTTCTACTGGCTGAAACAAAATGTTTTGCTTTTGCCAAAGCAACTCAAGTCTTCTTCTCTTTTATTATGTTTCTACATTACAAATAGCCCTAAAGCTTTACTAGGGCACACAACACTTGTAGTAAAGAACTTTTTTGATTTCCATGTGTTTTCCATTATTGGAAAGCTTAGTATTCACACTTTCGGAATCTGTAAATAACTCAAAAGACGTGTCTTATTGTGGCCAGTCGGATTTAAAAACAGTGCCACCCTTCACATTAGGAGACGTTTAGATACTTACATTTTCATTTCAGATTGTGTATTTTAAGATATTGCGTTATCTTAAAATACACTGCTGTATTCAAACAACGAAGTCATCAGCATTTTAGGTAACACACTTCCAGGGCATTTAAATAACTTTCCTAACTTGTGTTGGAGCAGCACATTGAAGCCGATGTACAGAAAACCTACCTGTCAACACTAGGATACAGAATCTTCCAGGACATCATTGGTGGGTGAGTTAAGTGGAACACAATAGGGCTGAAGCATTTCCTCGTTATAGTTCCTCGATTATAAAAATTCCTCGAGGAACATTTATCTGCCTCAAAGCTTCGTTAAATTATGTTTTATTATGTAGCGCACCATGTTCCGGCCTGATCATTGTTTGTGGAGGGCAGCACTCTTACTTCTGCTTATGAGTTGTTGTGAAGTGCTAGCAGCCTGGTGTTGAATTGTGCGGCATTGTGGGGACAAATAAGGATTGTAGAACTTTGCGATGGTTGGACTACTGGCGTTGAAATTGCGCCGTCACGGTTTTGGAGCGAACGGTAGGAATGGCGCAGAGAAAGAGAGAGATCCGATTCCTCGGATAAATTAAAAAATATATATTCTATAGAGTACTCGATTACTAAAATATTCTTTTACAACAGCCCTAAAAAAGACAATCAGAATGCTGACCTAAGCCCTGTAATACGGAAACAGTGTAAATTCATTACATATTCACAGTATTTAGTTTTCATATAGTAATGAACTGAACGTAGTCACTGATAAATGTCTCTTCTTAAACTGATCAGGGACAAAAACTTCTGAAGGAGCCTTCCATAGTTACAATCGCAATACAGAAAAAAAAGCACAGCCCTGCCGGGGGCACAGACTAGAAATTAGCATCAAACTGAAGCAAACTATTTTCTTTAATCAGTTCTAAAAGAAACAAAAATGCAAGCAGGTAAGCATTTCAAGTTGCAAACTACGTCCCAACAACCGATATGAATAAATAAATGAATGCCGAAAAAAGTCATTGAACATGTACTTGGTTTAAATTAGCAGAATTAAATACTAACATCTCATAAGTATAATATATTGAAAATTTGTTCATGTAAACATCAAGTGCTTTCTTTAAATATATCTGATATTATTATCTCCTATTTCTTCTGAAAAAGGTTACAGATTTCCACTGTAAGTTATGATAACAAGCTAGCCTGGGTAGTTAGAGATCTTTCTCAATAGTACTTAGATACTTACATTTACTTATCTTAGCATATTAGCCAGATAAGTCAAGGGAAAACAGTGCTAAAGCAGCAGTTCAAGATTGTGTTAGTTCTTATAATTCTGGTTTCATGCTTCTGCTCTTCTTAACAGTCTTGCTGTAATGACAAATCTAGAAGCATTTGTTTTTTTACTTCTGTCTAAAGTATCAGAAACTGGCAGGGATAAAAGCTTTCTTTGACCAACTCAGTGTTTTCTTTTGTTGATGTGCTTGTTGAGCCAAAAAAAATTTTTATTTCTGGGACAATTAAAGAACAGATTAGTAAAACTAAGCAAGAGAAAAAAAGTATTATATTGTTTGGGTTTTTTTTACAGTGTGGGAGGACAAGTCTACTGAAGCAACAAGTGCAGGAATCCACACAGAGCCCTTAATAAAGGCAGCTTTTCTAATCAGAAACCAGCACTCTTCATTTCTGCCTTTTCATAAAAAAATATTTTTTCATTAGAAACACTTTTAGATGACTTTATTAATTAGCAATCTTCTCTTATTCAACTCCCCCATTCCTTGTCTAATTTTCTGGGCTTGAAAAAGAGCAGAGAACAAAAGGCCACAGATGAAATGAATTGTTATCCCCCCACTAAACCCACAGAAACCTCTCTTGGCCATCAGATTTCCTCTACGCCACTCTGCCTGTTGCTATTGTTCTTTGACACGGTGTAATATAAATGCCACTGGCAGCGCTGATTATCAGCAAGCCCCTAGAGTCCCGACTGTATTAGAGCTACATTTCATTTTCTAAATGCTACATTTCTTTTAAAAGGAAAAAAAAGGTCATTAAAGGTCTGTTCTGGGGGGAAAAAACCCTCCCTTAACCCCCCAGATAATTACACATTTGTTTAATTACAAGTTTAAAAAGACAAACCAACCATCATCATCATCATCATCTTCTCAGAATCTATTCATGTTGCCTAAAGGAGATCTCCTTGCCACGGCCCAGGTCACACACTGCCTGAGCTCCTAGGAGACTTAAGGCAAAATTCACCAGAGTTAGACAACAAGTCAAACACGGAAGATGAACAGGATTAAATTAGATGAATGGAGGCTGGGAAATTCTCAAAGGATTTTTTTCCAGACGGCAATTGATGACAGAAGCAATAGGCTGTTAAGAAGGATGTCAGTGACAGTAAAATGATTTGGCTCAAGTCAATGAATTTTTGATTGTGATCCACCAGAAGTGCATTGAAGCAGTCGTCTAATGCCTGGGTCACATGGCAAGATTTTAACATTCTCAGCTGATTTTCCCAAGCCTGAGAGATCCCACACGTGACGATAAAACCTCACAGATACAACACATCCCGCACGGACATATTTCACTCAAACATTCAGGTTTCAGATGGGAAATCTTGTAAAATCTCTGGAGATCAGATGTGAATTGAGAGTAAACAAACATGGATGAAGAAGCAATGGCGATCGTTTGTAACAGCGAAAATGTTGTCATTGTTCTAACAACGTTGTTAGAACATTGTTAGGTTAAACATTGGCGTAATGCAAACTCAATATGAAAATTGCACAGATGAGATGGTGAGCAGCAATCCCACATTTCAAAGGAGTCTACTTAGTTTTTACAAAGTAATACAGTTTTACTCAAAGTCAAACTAAGACCTAAAGGAAAACAAAACCTAACCTGTATTTCTAAAGGGGCAGTATAATGTATTTTCTTGGCATTTTATAGCACAATCAAATAACTATTAACTTCAATTGTTATAAAATTATCAATATGTCAATTGTGACTTAAAAAAAATTTGTTCATATTTTAACACCTTGAAATTGGGTCTCCTGCTCTTTTTGAAACGCCGCCTTCAGTAAGTCACCACTACATTGCTCCTTATTACTTTGTTATTATTTATAACAAAGTAATAACTTTGTTATTACTTTGTTATTATTTATAACAAAGTAATAACAGCGTTTCACTCAGAAGTTGCTCCTATAATGAGCTGAGCAGATGCACTAATCCACCAGATGTTTGCTAATTGCTGCTGACTATTCTGAAGGAGTCGAGTAGGGGAGTTGTGGGGAAGGTGTGCTCTATGAGGCAGAAGCTTGGCAGCTGCAGCTATGAGGAGGAGCTTCAACAATGAAGGCGGGGCTAGGTCCACCCAGGCATTTTTCACAGTTAAATAGTTGCCAAGGGAGATTAAAGAATTTCTCAAACATGTATGAAAGAATAAAAGTAACATTCCAGGTATGTTTTAAATACATTATAACATGATGTAAAGTTCAGAAAAGTCGATTTTACATATTACTCCCTGATTTAATAAAACCCGTTTAGTCTTAAAAAAGTGCAGCATAAAACGTGTTAACAAAAAACTAGAAAGGTAGGAGAAAGTAAACTTTCGTTTACCAGTCTAATCCCCCCAAGAGGACTTTTCAAGAGAAGGAAAGCACATGAGGTAATAAAAAAAGAGGAAGAAGCAAAAGGCTGACATACTTCTTAGGTCTGTAGTCAGGGATGCTCCTGTCAAGGGAGATGCGGTCGCTGAGCTGAGCGTTGTAGCCGTACTCCTCGTACTTCCCCTCTGCGTCGTGGCTGTCCTCTCCCAGAGTGGCAGCGGCCCCCCCCTGGCCGAGGCCTCCGGGTCCCTCCACTAGCCCCATTGGCTTCGCCAGACCTTTAGATGAACCAGAAGAACAATTATGAAGATATGGAAGGACAAGTCCCTGTGAAAACACTGAGAAATTAGCAAAAGGGGAGACAGGCGAAGTGAAAAGCCATGAGATCGAGCAGATGACTGACATTTTGTATCAGTGAAAGGAGACCAGTGTATGGCAGCTCTGAGACCCATCAGGCCATTATTACACTGGTGGTAAAGGAAAAAAAAAATAACCCAGAGGATACTGTTGTCAGAATAATACACAGTGGCTTTCAGAAAAGGAACAGGAGCATGTTTCAGAAATAAAGAGCAAAAGGGAGACAAAATGGTCTTTAGATGGTCTTTAAATTGTCATTAGCAGTTTGATAAAACTGTCTCATTATTACCTTTTTATATTTTTTGCTTAATATTTTCTTTTTTCATTTCTGCTTTCCTCCACCTTTCCCCTGACCGCTCCACTCTTTCTTTCTGTTTCCAACTAGGTTCTCCCTCTAACTTTGGTTTGAGTTTTCTCAGACCCATTTCGGTGTGTTCCCATGGTAACTCAACTTTGTGTAAACTCTCTTTCTCAGAGTTTGTTTTTATTCCACTGTAATCATGTTTTATCTGACCTGCATGGATGTCCTTTCCTTACCAATCAGACAATCAGACCTTGGTGTCTTTTGGTAAATTATTTCAAAATCAGTGAATTACTGTTCGCCCATTTTTGAAGCACACACTATTTTCTCTTGGTCTATCACCTAAACCCCAAATGAAATAAATTAAAAGTTTATGATTGTGATTAAATGTTTAAAAAAAAGTGAAAGGGAATAGATTCTTTGTCGGGAATTTTATTTAAAGAAGATCAGCCAATGTGTTTTCTAAGGTAGCCTACGAATGTTGCATTAAACCTTCATGTGGAGTGAGAGTGTGCAGATGTTTCTCTCTCTTTTCTTTTGGCATTAAAATTGAACAAAATAAGAAAGAAACCCAACAGAAATCAGCTACATGAAAGCTCTTCCCCCCATCAAGGCCATATCCTCCCTCATCCTTTGTTTCGGTTTGGACCCTAAACCCCGGACAGTTTGTTACCAAACCGCGCAGCATCTTGCCTCGACGCCAGACCTCCGCCGTTGTTTAGCTACTTAAAATTCAGCGAAATGGCAGGATAATGTCAGATCATTGTTATGCGAGCCGAGTTTCCAGCGCAGCCTCCGCCGAGAGAAGTCGAGTCGCGTCTGTTCTCCGTATCAACAGATGGACACACAGACGAAAAAAAAAAAAGTAAACAGCGCACAGCGATGAAGAGCTCATCTCGCAGCTCGGGGGCCCTCTAGGAGCCACGCAGTAATCACCGCGTTTGAATGGCCCCAAATCCTCGGGTGCTGCTGGAGATTTGTAATTGGAGCTGAATGGTTGCAAACCGGCTTCTCCCGCGAGAGGGATTAAGCGTGCCCCGGCGCCGGCCAACGGGTGGCATTTTGACAAGGAAGGATGGGGTTCACGTGGCGGACCAGCCATCTGGCATAGCGTCGCACAATAATTCAGATAGTCTGAGAAGTGAGCGTGTGGGGCAGGGGGTGGGGGGCCTATAGAGGCTCCGTGTGAGTCTTGGAAGCCGGACAGTCCCCACCAGGTGTGCCGCCTACTTCAAGCCTCTCCTCCGCTGTCGGCTGTCTGATTGAAGGAAATTCCATAACAGCATAAGACCTGCCTGTCTGATCCACTTCAACATGGACTGGAGGATAGAAAGGGGCGGGGGGCTTTAAGATTCACAAGCATTCTTATATTGTCAGAGTACACCTGACATGTAATCAGTGCTGCCAGATTCAGTGGGAGTGTTTTTTCCTCTTTCTTTTATACTTGCACGGTTCCATATTGATGCAGCTGCTGATAAAATGCTGCTTTTATGAAGCTTGGTCGGTTTGTTGAGGGAGTGAAATTGTACTGACTGGCTTTGATTTTTCTTTTATCTTTCTACCTTTTAATGTTGGTTGAAATTGTTTGCTAAAAAAAAAAAGAAAATCACTTGCGAAATTCAGATACCTCACTCACTTTGCAAAATTTCTCACCAAAGCTTGCGAACATGAATGGAAGCTCTTAATGCACATCTTGAGAGGCAGAATTTGGACGGAGTTCGCCTGCGGGGAAAGCACTGCACCAACAACAGCAGCAACGCTTAGGATTAAGAGCTCCTCTCCTTCCATGACTACATGAGTTAAAAATGCATGCACCCATAATGCTTTGAGGCACAAACATCAAGCTGCTACACTCCGAAAAAGGAAAACAGAACTGAGGGACCCCCACAAACATTATGTTATTGTTAGAAGCACTATACATCAGAGAAAATAAGGACTCTACTTAGCATGCCAACATTTTCTCTTAAAATGTATTGACATGAAATTCACACCACAGCAGCTGCAGTATGTAACCTGCCTATTTCTTTAAATATTTGTTGAAACTCACTATATGTCGTATGTTGTATGAGACAGATAATCTGAAAAAAAAAAGAAATAAAAAAAATCAAGCTCCTCTACCTTCTTCTGTGTAAACTAGAAACAGCCAATCAGAGTCAAGAGGCGGGTCTTAGCGCTCTCAATCACCCTCCATGTTCATCCAGCTAGCAGAGCCTGTTGTGAATGCTTGAATGGTTAGCATAGCTGCTGATTACAGTGGATAAACAGTTTTCATGTAACAGTAATGTGTTTCTCTGCCATTAGCACATTTAGCAGCGACCACATGTGGATGATTGACAGCACTGAGACCCTCCTCCTGGCTCTGATTGGTTGTTTTTGGTAGGGAGTGGGGAATTTCGTCAGATGACAATAGTAGCTCAGGAAGGAGGAGGGGGAGATCAGTCTTTTCACAAATTATCGGTCTCATAGCAAACTGTCACAACATGATGTCATTTTAACAAATATGTAGAAAAAAATCTACTTTTCTATAAAAGTTACATAACTTAGCTTTGATCTACTCATACACAAAGACAACAAAACAAATGAGCCCATAAATAAAGTTGTGTGTAACAAACTGAAATAAAAGTATTGAACGCATTTTCTAGTTTCTGCTCTAAACCTCAACTTGAATCTGTTTGTTCACAACTTTAAACAACTCATTAGCCACTGACTCTTTTTTTAATGACCAGAGGAGAAACATGGGGTGGATGAGTTGGTCATCCTGCTGCTTCTCCATGTTCTGCCTGTCTTTAGCCGACTGTAAGTTTCTAATAGCTTAACAGATAACACTAGCTTTAGTCGTCAGGCGTGTTCACTACTTCACGGCTACAGAGCCAGGAGTCGTACTAACAGGCTTAAATCCCTCTCAGAAATCCGAGTGCCACTCTTCAGGATGTTTTTCCAGGTTTCTAGTACTCGTCTCTGGACCATGGCCAAAGTCTGGGCTTATGGGAAGCCTTCATCTTTTTCTGTTCATCTGCCGCATAAACAAAATAACTCTTTTTGACTAAAGAGCGTCGCAAAGGCTCCTTCCCAGAGTTTCTTGAAATGTTACAGCAAAAGCTCACCGCTGTAAATCTCAAACATAATCATTCAGGTGAGGGAGGGAAGAGGACGAGTGCCTGTCTGGAGAGCTGCTGTGAAAGTCGGACGTTTTGATAAATAGGACTTGTGTAGACGGTGATGCGAATTAGTATCTTTTTTTTTAGGTTTTGAATATGTCACGACATCTTACGTATGGACAAATAAGTTATAAGCATTTGTTAATATTTGGTTTTAGTAGCATAGCTGCTGATTATAGTCATTCTGAACAAACTTCTTTCCAATCTTCTGAGCGGCTCTTTCATTTCATTGACTAGGTCGTTCTAGGATTATGCTCTTTCTTCTCTTGTGTAACTTTACCACTTGTGTTTCATCTTCATACTGTCATCAAGAATGTCTCAGAAAATGTTTCCATTCATCCTCTCTTATTTATCAAATTCTGAAAAACAACCTCACACAGCCAAACTTCATTGTTGGTATGATTTTTTTAAGATAATCTGTAGGATTAGCTACAGATTAGCTGCAGCCAAAACAGCTACAAGCTAGCAGAACTTGTTGTGAATGTGTTTGCATTCACAATGCAGCTTCGGTTAAACAGTTTCAGCTAATACAGCTGTAGCTTGAGCTAATTCAGTGTTTAGCTAATACAGCTACACGGCTACTCAAAACATTGTGTTTTGAGTAGAAAGCATCATGTTTTCTAATCAAACCATGGTGTGTGAAAATACTTGTGTGCTTTATGGTCAATGTGTTTTTATCTTCAGCAGTGGAGTCTTGAGCATCAAACACTCATAGGGGAGCATGTGTTCACAGCTCGGGCATTTTGAGTTCATGTTCTGTGTCAGGATTGTGGTCTTGTTGGTGGTCGGATGTTCTGGTGATTACCAAACATTTAGAAATACATCTGTAGCTAACGCCGTCAGTGTTTTGCATCATTAGGCTTTATTACACATAAATTAATTTATTGACTGCTTTGTTTTTATTTCTTTGAATGTGAGAAACACAGAGGTGTAAAACATATAGAAGAGACTTGGACTCCATTCAGATGGATGAAAATGCTAATAAAAATTTCAAGTATTCATATATTTCCAATAAGGCATTTCTTTTTTTACATTCAGTGTTTCCAGTTTTATTAACACACCGCACAGCTCTGACTCTTTTATCATTTCACTGTGAAGCAATTACAAGCCAACATCTGTTTGTTCCGCTGACGCTCCGTTCCCATCTAAAGAATCAGCTGGGTGCAGATACTTTGTAAGCTGGGCACCAATTTAAATCTCATTGTGTCCATGTACGCATCTGTCCCTGCGCTCGTCTCACTCGCAATCCATCATATGACTGAGTAAACCTCCACCGGCTTTGACTTGAAGAGGAAACGTCCAGAAAGCGTTTGATTTGCCTGCATGAAAAACAAGTCTTGCTTTCAAAGATGACCCATTTTTTTAGTGAAATATTTAAGAGCAAGAGTGGTTTTTATGTATGTCCAAAGTGATGCAGCTGAGTGCTAAATATTGATGCTGAGGGGATGAGGGGGGGTCCTTGTGGTCTTTTGAAGAGGAGGGGGGAGGGAAAAAAAGTATCTTGCTGGTTTAAAAGGATTCAAAAAACCATAACAAACCTATAAAATATTAAGAGCCCACAGAAGGGCTTCAGGACGTCTAGCTTTTCCACTTATAACAGCTGCAGGCACATCAAGGGGACAGCTAGTGTGATTTGAAAGCTGAAAGTAAACCTCTAAGTTTTCAACATACAGAGCCCAAGACAAAGGTGTGACCAGGAAGGTTCACGCATCTGAATCTCGTTTATAATAAATTTGCTGTCATTGTTTTTTTGGTTTTTTTTATGAAAGAGTAAATTAAATTTTTGTCAAATGCCCAACAGAAAACAAAGCTACAATTTAACATTTCATTTTAATCAGTATCCATTCTAACATAATGTGTGTGATAGATTCACTGAAATATTTTAGCAAAATGATCTATATTGCTTGGTTTGGCACGACGTTTTAACTAGATGAAGTCAAGGTTCCCTTTGCAGCCACATATGTATTTCTTTTATTTTTCTACCCTTTTTAAAATGTCTCAAACCTTTAACTGGAAGCAAGTTTGCACTCCATGTCAACCCAGTCTAACTGATCATCATCTTTCAAAAACATTTTACATGAACCCTGCAGCCTCAGCAAGCTGTTGTCATACTTTTGTGTAATAAAACTAGCAGCACCATCATCTGATTAGTGCTGGTGTTGGATCAGACACAACTACAGCAAGCGTTTTTTATTCAAAATAATTATGTTCCACACCTGAATACAGTTTCGCTTTCACTATTAACTTCCTTTCGTTTTTTGTTTGAGTTACTGTATGACTATTCTAAACATTACAGTCCCTTGCAACCCATTCATAACCTGTGAACGTCTCCGTATTCCACCACATTACAACTACAAATGTATTCTGTTTGGATTTTGAGACAGAGCAGCACAAAGGAGTTAAAAATTGGGAAGTAGGGGTGCTATGGTGGCGCAGGGGCAACGCACAATCCATGTATTGAGACCTTAGTCCTCGTGCTGGTGGTCGCAGGTTTGAATCCTGGCCTGGTGACATTTGCCGCATGTCTTCCCCCTCTCTCATAACCCTCTTTCAAATAAAGGCCATTAGAGCCAACAAAACCTTTAAAAAAAAAAAAAAAAAATTGGGAAGTAGAAATCTAGTAGTAAAAATCTAAAAGAAATCTGGTGCGTATGTATTCAACGTCTTTTGTCTTTGTATCACAGGTATTTTACTTGTTCTTAGTGAAGGTATCCATCAGGTCTGAACTTTGACTGGGTCATTCTAGCTTTTGAATCCCTAAATGTATAGCTCTGGCTGTATGCTTACAGCTGTTTCCATGTAGGAAGGTGAAGCTCTGTCTCAAATCTCACGTCTGATCTTTTCTTTTCTAACATTAACCTAAGTTTAGTCCCATCCATCTTCCCACCAACTGGGTTCCTGAAAAAAAAAACATCCCCACAGCATGACATAGCCACCACCATGTTTCACTGTGGGGATGTTATAATCTGGATGGTGAGCAGTGCTGGTTTTCCTCCACAAAAAGCATGTTCTACATAGACGAAAAGGTTCACTTTTGGTTTCATCTGAAAGTAAAAATAAAACCTTCTCCTCGTTGTTTGCTGTAGATAGGTTTTCAGCTGGGCCATATTCTTTCCATCCACAGAGCTTTTAACTCTTTTACAAACTTCTGCTGCCGTTACACAACCGTAAATCAAGATTGAGGTTAAGATTACGTTTCAATTCAAGACCAAGTCTGTAAAGACAGTTGGTGGGATTGGATTTTATTTAACAGCAAAAAAGAGGTGAAAGCAGAATGTACACAACACTTGTTGTTTGTTAGACATTTTGAAGACCATGTATGACTTTCACAATTTAGTGCTTTACTACTCTTAGTCTATAACACAGAATACCAATAAAACCTAGTGTGTAGTTGCAATGTGAAAGAAAATAAATAAATGAATATCAATAAATATTTATGTTGGAAAAAAGTACCTACAATTATAAAAATTTGAAGAAAAAAACTGTCACAATAGTATTTTTAGGTTTAAAATCTGATCAGAACAATGAAAAGGGAGCATTTTGTTTGTTTATTTAAGGTGCACCTGGTTCATTAATGCAAATGTATTAAAAACATACATTGTTTAGTATTAGAATAATAATGATAATACTGTACAACTATTCTGATTAAACTAATTTTGAATATGTATTCACAGCCGTAACACAGGTTGTTAAAGTTGTTGTTGTTGTTCAGTTAGACTGCAAAAATACAAAGATAAAATATTTATTTTACTCGATTACAGTGGTATTTGGATTCTTCATTGAAAGTCTACTGGCATCGATATGAGCACATGCCCCTCAGCTACTGAGTCTTACCATCAACTGTATGCAATTGTAGCACGTCTCCAAACCAGCAGCATGCATAACAGAAAGACTCGCTCCATCAATAACAAGCCTTATTCTCTGAGGCCACCTGCTGATTGTCAGGTGAGTCGCTGAATTCATTAACTTTATTTCCCTGCACCCCTCCAAGTTTGAGCAAAACTGATTTTAATCTGTTTTTGAAGCTATGTTATCAATCTGCTGCTCATCTGCATATCTTTATTGGAATACATTTTATGTCATCGGGAATCACAGCACCGTCGCACGCTACACAATATATAGGCACACAGAGATGAGTATCATCCAGATCAACTCTAAGCCTAACGCGTTTGTCAGCGTGGAAGACAGTGAATCTGACATTTACCCCCCTCTCTCATCATCATGCTTTTTTTTTTTGCTCCAGCGGGTTTGGCATATAAACAGCCTTAGTTTCTTTGTCATAATTGTGCGTCACAGATAAGACGTATATCTGGTGCTGCAGCTGAGCCTCTGTGGCCTCCATCCCCGTCAGCATCTGCGCGCCGGGAGACGAATGGCAGTGACATGCGTGGCTGATGACAGAAGCCTCAGTGTGACCGTGAGCTGTGGGACAACAGCCTATATCAAAAAAAAAAAAAAAAAGAAAGACGACGCACCCGCCTCTGGTCAGACGGGAAACCCAAGAGCAATGTCTGGATTGATGGAGCTTTATTTCAGAGCGTTTCTATGTGAGTGAGTGACTGGAGAAAATGGTGGACAGTGGAAGGGAAGGTCAGGGATCTGTATTCTCCTGCTGAAACAAGATAGCCATTTATTTTGTAACCAGGTTGCTGTGTATTGCAGATTTCTGCCCAGGTCCTTCTTGAAAATGAGATCCAGATCTCAACAGGGTTTACCTGGTTAAATAAAGGAATTAAAAGAAATAAAAATAAAAAGATAATTGTTTTATTAAACTGAAGAATCGATACTGACCACCTGCATGCTGTGAGAGCTGGCGATAAACAGCAAGGTTTATAAAATACGAGCTCATATTACGTAGATCCCGTCTGAACTAGACTAAGATGACCCAGAGGCAATCAGCCACTGCAGCATCCAGCCATCCTCCCATTATGCTACTTCCATCTGCACCTGTATTACTCTTTAAAATCTATTTCCCTTGATGGAGAGACAGAATAAAAATAACTCTACACTTTGTTTAATCAACTAGCCAATTCATAATTTGGAGGACAGTTTGCGTCCCTACTAGCCTGGCCATCGCCTTCCTGTTTTTGCTTACAGCAGAGTCCAGGGTTTCTCCCCTTCACTCGTATTCTCTCCAGTAGATTTCCTACTGGGCCAATCAGCAAGCAGAAGGTGAAGTTATGAACGATGACATTGACTTTCTATTTTAGGATTGTAGTCTGCCTGTAGTTTCAGCAGTAGCAGCGGAGGAAGTGAACAGAGCCTCTCAGTCCATGTTGACCACACTTTCAAATACTGAATTAATATTAACAGCCATCTTGCTCGGCTCGATACCTCTCTCTTTGCAGTGAAGGATGCTTGTTTACAGCAAGGTAAGCTTCATAGCATCGAATTGGTACATTGCATACATCACAGTAAAACATTAGCAACTCTGTAAATTTTAAAACTTCAACAAAGTCCACATCTCAATAGGTAAGGAATTCAAGGAATCGGTTGTGAGCCGTACGCCATCGATAAAATAGCTTTTCTACACTGAGGTTCCTCCATGCAGCATCCCTGACCCAAATATGCTACTGCCACCTCGATAAAGAAGAGATTCACACTGATCGAGCACCACGCAAAGGGCACAGATTGCCCACAGGGGACACCAAAAAAAGGCCAAATATTGTGTTAAACATGTTTAGCAGATATAACACAAAAGTGGCATGTTTTTCCCTTTGAAAAGGCAGGAACAGCTGGAGACGGACAAGTGAAAAGATGACACAGCAAGATGTACATGTGTCACTTGTACTCTCTGTCTCTCCCCCTGCTGTCCGTATCTCCTCCTACTCTGCGCTGTTTGTGCCCAATTTGAGAGAGCGACGGTCTGTCGTTGACTAGAGAGACAGAAGTAGAAAGAACCTCCAGAATTACTTTACTGATTTAGAAAAAAAGAATAAAAGTTATTCATTACTAAAGCAACACTGAACTTCCTTGAGTAAACCAAGAAAACATGAGGAATGAGAAATACAAACGAAACAAAATCATGAGAAAATAGTCCTACATTTAGCCTGTTACGTTTGTCCTGCACATAAGTGACTTACCTTGAACAGCAGTGTTAAAGTCAGTTTATATAAAATTACATGTAACTTAATGTGAAGATGTTCTGAAGACTTTCAGGATTTCTGGATTTTGGGGGCTTTTCAAAGCATTTGTGCTTAAGGCACCTAAATGGCTAGCACCAGCCCTGTTAAAGAAACAGTATCTCACAAAAGACAGTATATACTAGATTACTAGTAAAAACTGAAGACTGCAGCAATTCCTGCTCCTGTTGATTTTTATTGGTGCTGGATTAGTCTGACCTTACTGTAGTAATACAACAAAAAAACATTTTTAATGATCCAAAAATAGTACAGAACAATTGTTGGAGAACTGCACAGTACTGACCATCTATCGAATTCTTACCAAACTGCAAAAACAAATTGCTTATGAACACATCTCCTCTTTCCTCTTCACTATTTCTGTCAAGATTCACATTTTTTTTCTTGTTTGAGTAGATAAAACTGAACGCCGGGTACCTACATACCAACTGTGATAATAAACATCATACCAATAGCTGCTGGAGAGAAATATCTTTGAGAGAAAATGGAAAAGGAAAAAGCACATTCAGTCTACCATCATCAGGCTTAGTCCACTCGAGTTGAAAGGGAACGCAGCGAAATGGACATCGCCGTCTGGAGAATAATTGCTTTCGGCGTCATTCCACAAATGTGCGTGAGGGTTCGTTTAGGACCTTTGCACTCGCTAGACCCCCGGAAGGTGAGTGAAAGAGAAGCGGCATTTACAGATCCTAATGCAACACTTGAGGTCAAACACTGTTTCATATTAAGCTTGTTAACAAACCTAAAACCCCCCTTCGTCTGATTATTTCGAGGTTGATGGCATCAACAGCAGAGCGACGCTGCTGATAACCCTCTTGTCGCTCATTTTTGTGCAGAACGGGCGGCTGAAAAGGCTTCGCTGTTTACTCTTTGGGAGACTGGTGACCGTCTACCAGACAAACCGTAAAAGAGGAATTCGCCGACTTGTTTATTGTCCTCCAAATCTAATTGGTCCCTGCTGCTGCTGCTCCGATGGCATGTCATTGGTAGGCCATAAACAACGAAGGAAATGGGCAATTACCTCGTATTGCTGGTGGACATGGTAATAGTTATTTGCACACTGAGTCTCCCTCTTAGTGTAGTTATTCCCTATAGCAGGAGAATACAATTTGTGGTCTCTGCACAAGTTAGGCGGGGGAAAAAAAAAAAACTAAGAAGGAGGCTGTTGACCTGCACTATAAGGACGTGATTAAGTATGCCATTAAAGAGTTCAAAACAAATCATGGAGAAAGGCGACAGCTAGCAAATGTTTCCACACACCCTTGGCTCTGTTCGAGATAAATTGAGACTGAACTGCAGTTCTCCTTTCGAGACCTACATTTCACAGAGACTGTTTGCAGACGGTAAATCAGAATTTGTCTGAGTCATGCTGAATGTCTTAATTTGTTTGAAGAATAAAGTTCAGCAGTTTGTTATGTTAAAAATTGGTTTGAAATTGAGCCTAACAACCTGAAACGGAGTGAAATGATTCAGAGTAAATCTAATTCATCAAATGTATATCAAATATCTGGAAGGCTTTATTGGAGCCACTTCAGCATCAGAAATGCTTTCATTCCACTGCGTTCGAACGCAAATATTCAAGCGACAATGGCAATGCAGCAATTGTGGAAGCTGTTCTCCTTTTTTCGTGTTGCTTTCTCCTTCTTTGTAATCTTCATTTTTGAGGCACAAACAACTTTGGACTTAACTGTGTCACACGTGGGACGTGGAACCTTAATTAAAGCTGACTTTTTGGACCGGTCAAGAATGGACAAAAATGAAAGTTGTACATTCATTTCTACAATACCATAAGAAGAAACAGAAACGGATTTTAATTTTTTTTTACAAAAAAAGATGTATTTACTTCTTTCCTCTAAGCCACATGTGTCAAACTCAAACTCAGGGGCCGTGGGCCAAATCTGGCCCAGCATAGCTTTTAATGTGGTCCTCTAAATTCTATACTAAACATTAAGTCTGCTTGAATATTATGTTATCAATCAAATCAATGCAGGTTTTATCTGTTTACTGCCAAATTATATCAATCAGATTTTTATCAAAAATTCTCATAAACTTTCTTGACTGCACTACACAGCTGCCTCTGCCTTAATTGGTGTCAATTAAGGCAGAGACCTTAATTGACCTCTGCCTTTATAGGCCTTAATATAGTATAGTATATTATACTATACTATTATACTGTAATAGTATAATAATACTGTTATAGTATTACTATAATAGTATTACTATTATAGTAATACTATTATAGTATTACTATTATAGTGATACTATTATAGTATTACTATAATAGTAATACTTACTATTATAGTAAGTAATAGTATATTACTTACTATACAGCAAGTAATAAAAAGTTGCATTTACCATCATAAATAAATATCGCAAATATCTTAAATATTTTTGAATTAGTACCACAACTACTTTAATTTTTATTGCAAAAAACTTACAAAAAGAATCACAAAATCCTGGAGGGACTGAAAAGATGTCAAGTAATATTATTTGATTTTAAGATTTCATTGATATTTTAACAATTTGTGATCAGGTTTGATCAGAATATTCTGGCACAACCGTCCCTTTAAGAGCATTCATGATTTTGATTTGGCCCAAAACCAAAATGAGTTTGACACCCCTGTTCTAAGCCCACTGGGGGTTTTACCTCACTGGTTACTTGCATTATCTTCACATACATCTGAGTTAATGAGAGGATTCAATGTTCGTTTTGAGAGCCTAACGCTGCTGGCTGTATGCCAGAAGCTAAGCATAGCTCCGAAAGGCAGAGTGACCCTCAAAAATGTGCTGAAGCTCCAGCATTATAACAGGATCAAGGCAGAAAAGCCTGCATTTGTACTTTGCAAATGTGAAGCAAACAGACTAAAGAATAAAAAAGGACTATTGTGAAACTATCTAAGCTGATGAGATGCTGCAATTTCAACAACTAAGCTGCAACCTTTGTCCTCTGTCATACATTAGGTTTTACCATGTTCCAAGAATCTATTTTTATTTGGATGTAACACTTATGGCAGCTATTGTTAAATCTATATTTTTATTTAATTTATTCCCTATCAAAAGGTTTTTGGGGATATGATCAAAATACATTTTGGACAATATGGTATGTGTCAGGAAGTGTAGATGAGGTGGAAGTGAGGCAAACACTTGGAACCCAGGTAAGATGCAAAATGATGATTTAATGAGAAATAAACTAGTAAACAGTCCACAACCGTGGCAGCACTGCTGAGCAGAAACACATGGGCTAAATGCAGGTAGCGCACGGCAAACGAGTGGAGAAGGCAACAGACTGGCGACATCAGACGAAATGCAGACAAGGACCCGACAGAGACACAGGTGACACTAAATACACGAGGGGTAATCAGGGAACGAGACACACCTGGGATCAATCAAGGGGAGGACAGGAAAACACGAGAGCACAGAGACACAGAACTTGAAATAAACACACAGAAAAACACAGAACCTGACAGTATGTATTGCATTATAGGATTGAATTGAAAATATTTTCTAACCTGGTGAATATTCACAGGTTTAAAGACAGAGGTGTTACAAGATCTCACCATATTAAAACAAAATAAAATCTAGTTCCACCAAATGCTGCATTTTAAAAATGTCATAAATTTGTTACCGATGCTGCCAACAATGTAAAAGGTAAGAACCAGCTTCTGTGCTGAAGTAAAGGCCTATTTCACTGTCTTTTTCTGTAAATTTCTCTACTTTGCACTGAACTGAGATACCTTAGAACAAAGTTTCTGATGTATTCTGCTCATGAAAACAGAATCGAAAACCTCTGACACTTGCACCACCTCAACATTAAGCACTAAAAGAAATAACACAGTCTAACCTAAACTGTAACACTTTACACTTATTAAAAATTCTTTCCAACTTTGAGATATGTGAAACCTTCACTCTGTGAAAACAAAACAATGGGTCTTGTTGTTTAGTTTTGGTTTAATTGGGTCGTCTGTCCAGCAGCCATTGTAAGAGTTTTTAAAGTACCCTGAAATTTCAATGCTAGCTTTATTATCTGTTTTAGTAAAGGAAACATGGGAGCAGTCTTTCATAAATGGAAATGTTGAACAGTTCTCACTGCTGCAACATTTAAAGTGGAATAAAATTATTGTTATTGCCATAATAAGTGGAGTTCATAAAAATAAAAATGGAGACAAGAGGCTCAGTGTGAACAGCTTGAAACAATATGTCTCTCTTGTAGTTTTGTTTAATTCTGGTTTTATGTTGTTGTCCAATCAGTTGATTACATGTTACCTATAATTATAGTATTAATATATGTATTATTTATAGTTGTCACACAGTAATAGCTTAAAGTGCCAAATATATTTTCTGAAACTGTTTCAATGCCATCTTCTCTAGATTTCAAATTGATTTAGACACAGTATTAAAAGAGATTAAACAATCCAAGGGAATATTTGATCATATTCCTGCATTGCATGCACTCAAGACTTCGTGTTATTTACTGACTATATTATTCAGACTAACTGACCAGCGAGTAATAAGTCAGGTAATATTTTTGTCTTTATATAGGTGCTTTACGTTTTATAAACTAAGCACGCCTGCTACAGCTTAACAGAGTTAGTGAGTGTCTGAAATGAGACATTTTAGCTGGAATATACTTTTGAAACGTCTGCAATTTGCCGTCTCACTTCTTCTTTTAATCAGCGAATCAGTCTTCCATCAGCAACGCTGCTGGATCCGAGCGTGATGTAATGTAATAAAGCGGCGCTGTACGAGTCGAAAATTAAGAACATTTTACTTGTTCTGTGGGCGAGTGCAGCATAGTGAGAGAAAAAAAAAACTTTATTCAATAAGAGATAGTTTCTTTCATTTCAACAGTGGGATGCACAGAAGACAGAATGAAAAACTATTCGTGCCACCCTCCCCGACAGGCTCGCACGTTTTCTCAATATTACAGAAAAGAGTACATTTGAAGATAATGTTTTGTTCTACACTGTTTTTACACTTTGATTAGTTATGTCTAAAACATTAATTGATTTACTAAGAAAATGAAAACTGGGTCAGCACACGGGATATATCCTAAGTGTTAAAGTTACTTTAATATTATCATAAAGGATTTCCCTATAAAATCACAAAAAGATGGCCCCACAAATACAGCAGACGCAATAAACTACACTTTACCTGCCAGTAGTGGTCTTGATACTCAGGCTGGATTGTTTCTACAGTGTTAAGGTATCAAAACCTCTTATGTCTGTTAAGGTTTTATTACAACAAACTTGTGTTATTTTTTTCATTGATAGACAAACCTAAAGTTGTTCCTAATGGTAAAATAGAAGGAACAAGAAAGTACATGGTTTCAGAACAGACAGGTTTACCTTCTAGTAGTATCATGATGCCAAAGATACATCCAGAGATACAATGAAATGTTTTCAATGTATCCAATTATGTAATATCAGTCTATGTGTTACTGCAATCACAAAGGACTGCTTTGATGCAATATTTTGCTAAACAATACAAAATAAAATTCTTCCATAAATATATGGTGGAAGGAGTGGTTGTCTTTAGTGGCTGAGATGCTAAAGCTCAGGAAGGATGGGAAAATTGTGCAATTTTAAAGAAAACAAGTCAAAAAATATGTTTAGAATCAGAATTAGAAGTATTGCCATTACAAATTTACCTAACATTTTGCAAGCCTAGTTAGGATGAAGGTTTACTTATAAGTTAGAATGCCCTAGTCAAAGTCTGGGCCAGATTCTAACTAGCGAGGTTTGACAACTGATGTCCACGGACGCTTTACATACAGTCTAACTGCGCTTGTGCTTTTCTCCCAAGAAAACTACGCAACAAAAATTACTGCTCCTTTTGATAAGTAAAGACTAGAAACTAATGGCAGCAAAAAACATAAACGCAAAGCAGATTTTCATTTTTTTAAAAACTGTAAAAAAAAATTTAATCATTTTAGCTCTACTTCACAGTTTTTGGAGCTTTTTTTATGTCTCCCTGCCACAGTAAATATTACCATGACAACATATGGAAAAGATCAAGGGATATGTATATCCAAACCCAAAACACCAGTCTTCTGACTGGAAGATTATAGATGTAAAGGGGTTATTGTCAAATAAAATATGATTTTATAGAAAGCAGCATTGCTGAAGTGACCAAACCACAGACTGACACCACCAAGGCAAACCGGTTTGCTTGGTGAAAATTATCTGTAGGTGATGCTGCTGGCATGTGGACGTTTGTTATTTAAATATCTAATGTGCACACAATTACCGACACAAACACTAACAGTCACTGTGAATTTTACAACAAGTCATTTACTGGGAAGGCTGTTAAAAGAATATAGTCTAGTAAAGTCTGAACGGACAGCACACGCAGACGGCATCGCACTCTAATGGAGAGCCTTGCTTCATTAGCCTCCTAATAGGCCACCAGTCAAAACTCACCAACCTGGTCAATGCAGTTTCATGTGGGAAACCAATTATTTTTCAGTGTTTCACAAAAATAAAAATGAGGCCGCAAGATTACAAAATAAAACACAGATCCATGAATTGTGGTCCACACAGAGGCAAACTCATGAGACTGCAAGCTTGTGTTGACAAGATATTCTACAGTTCAGGAAGGCTATGCAGTGGTGTAAATAACAGGAGGCTGTTTTTCTTTTGTATTTGGATACAGAGACGTTTAACATCAATCCGAACAATACTTAGAAATTCAAGCGCCACAAATAAATTACAAAAACTGTAAAATGCAACATTCCTATATACATACCCACTTAAAATGTCTCAAATTAGACATTAGAACATCGTTTCTCAGCGTTTTAAAGAGCTTTTCCTGTGTATAAAAGGTCTGTGTTTCCAGCAGTGAACACCATGGTCAGTACAAAAAATAAAAAGAGAGTTGTCTAGAGCATTCAGAAGCAAAATTGCAGCAGCTTATGATTCAGATAAGCTGCTGCACCTCAGGGAGACCTAAAACAGGTCTCAAAAGAATTTCAAATCAGTCTTTCTGATTCTTTACTGAAAGTCGTTTTGCAAGAGGAGGACATCCAAAGCAGCTGCCGACAAGCCCGAATCCGGCTGTCCGAGCAAGCGTCACTTCTGTTCATTGTATAACACGCATTTACATTCAGAAAGAGAGCGCATAAGTATAACTTCAATGGGAGAGAACAGCTGCGCCATAAGGAAAACATGAAGGCTAGACTACATTTTCCACACACACAAAAAAAACAGGCAGACAAAAACCGGGAGTTATGTAAAACTATTATTAAGGCAAGATGGGTTGATCTTTTAATAGTTCAAACACCAGGAACGGCATTCTGTGAACATGATCTCAAACCACCTGTGAAGCACAGAGCTAGAACTGTCACAGTTTGGGAATGTGTTCCTGCAGCATGGATGCCACCATGAATTAACATGGAATTTAGAAAAGATGCTTGAGAAAAATGTGAGATCAGTTTAAAAACAAAAAAAAATCAGCTGAGACAATTTTGATCAGGCAGATGTGGGATATTGCTATCTGACTGCATGAAGCATGTCACTGAAATTATCTACTTTCTATGTAGGATCCTCAGATAGAGAGTAGTTTTTGTAAGATTTTTTTTCTGCCAAATGCAATTAAATTGCTTTCTCTTAAAAACAAATTAGATTAAGCATCAATATGTGAACGTTTCTTAATAAAAAAGAAGAAAAGTGATATCCTAGTTTTTTGACTGTCCCCCTTATTCATGTTGAGTCATTTCACCCATCTCAAGTTAAAGCTACGTCCTACCGTTTAGCTGGTTGTAGACCACATCCTCCAGCCTCTCCAGTCGCTGAAGAATTGACTGCCTGTCCACCAAGTTGGAAACTTTGCCATTCCTGGCTCTCAGCCTCTGGTCGGAGAGGCGCCCCAGCTGGATGAGCTCCTCGGATCGGTCCTGGATCCTGCAGTACACCGAGAACAGGATGATCCCCACGAACACCAGGATGTTGACGGTCAGCAAAGTTTTGATTTTGCGTGCCACAGCCATGAAAAGAAAAGAAAAAAAGTGAAGGGGGGGGGAGAGGAGGGCGGGAACACTGGTCTGGCCGACCCAGTCAAGCCCGGCGGATGTCCCGGCGTGGCGGAGGCTTCGGTGCCAGCTGGTTCATTCAGCACCGCGGACAGCTCAGGAGGCTGCGCTCGGAGTCATGGAAGTTCAAGACCGAGGGCAAAAAAAAAATAATAATTAAAAAAGGGAAACAAAGAAAGAAAGAAAGAAAGAAATGGTTGCGCAAACCGGAGTACGACGCTTACTATTGTTATTATTATGTTTATGGGCTTCGACAGGGACAGCTTTACGTGCTCAGCTCCCCCAAACACTACGCCATACAAGCGAATACCGACGCCAGCGGAGGCATAAACCCTCCAAACGGCGGACGACAGTTGCAAAACATCTCTTCCCCCCGCAACGTGGGAAGTCGCCAGCTCCGTTTAACCCCGACGTGTCTCCTCCATCGTGCAGGTAACTCTTCCTCTCCCTTTCTCTCTGCTTATGGCCGCTTGTCCCGAAGCATTTCCTCGCCGTCACCGTTTTTTCCTTCTCCGGGGGTCGCTCGATTTGCCCACCCCCCTCCCCACGTCTCCCGCTCTCAGGATACGAACCCAAGGTGCGTCCAATAAATGCGAGCTCGCTTTCTAAGATAAATAAATAAATAAGAGAAGAGAAGAAGGCGGCGTTTCTCTATCTCTCCCTTGCTTTGCTGCTTCTCTCCTCCCGTCGGTTCATCGCAGCGCCGAGCCTCGCCGAGCTGCCGCCGCAGCCTGGTGTCGGGTTGAGGGCAGATTTGCGCTTAACCGCAAGCCGTCGCTCAGCGTCGGTGGGAGAAATGCAGCTGAGCGATGTGGCATGCTGTCTCTCCTCCTCTTCTCTCCTCTCCTCTCTCCCAGCCTCTCTGACAAGGAGGAAGAGCCGCCGCCGCTGCGTCCTGACGTTTAGAGCCACTATCATGAATATTCAGGAACCGTGTTGGGCTGACTGGAGGAGAAGCGCGCGCGCACACGCACACTCGAAGGGGGGAAAAAAGAGAGAAAGAAACAGAAAACAAACGCTTCCACTCGGCAGAGCAGCCCTCTCCCACTTAGTGAACTGTGAAAATGTGCGTGAAGATGCGAGCTGAGAGGTGATGTGAGGTTAGAACGCTTTTCCATGCACTGCGACTTAAATCTGACCATTATGCAACCGCCCTTGCGCGCATTAGTAGAGCGACTCTCATCTAAATGTCGCATATTTAAAACTAACACGGTGTTGTCTCCTTCTGTGAAAGGGCAGGAGAGTATCAACTTTGCCCCCCCTCCAATTTGGTCACATTCCATCTCCAAAACGTCTGTTGTTCTAAATTATATATATTAGATAAGAGATCTGAAAAGTGAGGTACACATTGATATTCAACCCCTTGAGTCAACACAAAACAGCTGCAAGTCCTTTTGGGTACTATCAGTTTTTGCACATCTGGACTGGCATTAAGTCAACTGAAAATCCAACACCTGACGGGCCAACTATATCTATATATATAGATATAGATATATATATATATGTATGGTTATATTTAATCTCTGCATAGATTTTCCAAAGCCATTCATATTTGTTTTGGTGATATTGTTGTGTTTGTTTTACACCTCCTCGGAGCTGCAGTTTCCAAGCTTCCACCTTGTCACCCCCACTCAGCTCCTTCAGACTAGCCAGAAGTAATTAGCAAACACCTGGTGGAACTGCACATCTACTTCTCAGTGCAATGCTGGTAAAACAGTTGTTTTTATCAAAGGAATAATAGACGAGCAACGTTGTGATGACTTCCTGAAGGCAGAGTTTCAGAAAGAGCAGGAGTTTTTAAAGAGTTAGAGGCCCAAATTCAAGACTTTAAATTACAAAGTCAATTTTCTTTAGTTATTTTAAAGAAAACAACTGAAAGTTGCTTTATTGTACTATGAAATGGCACTAAGTGCCTGGAAAATACATAATATTGCCCTTTAAATTATAATATTTATTTAGGATTTTGGATTTTTGATAAATAAAAAGTTGTCATTGTTTTTTCATTGTTTTTTGCTTTTCCTCATAATGACCTTTTTTTGCTAACATAAGCCAAAAGCGCATTATCCTCCAAAAGGGAGTATTTGAAGGAGAAGAAACAAACTTTTAAGTAATTTGTGATGTGTTTAGTGAAATAAAGGAGTTCAGGAGAAGCTGGAGACACTGAAAAAGCTGTTGTGTTTTTAGGTGAATGAAAGAGTCTAACTCTCAGGCCTTTGGCATGTTTGTTAGCAATGCAGACTGCTGATGTGAAGTGCAACTGAAGAGTCTGGCTGATTAGCCCTCTCAGTAGTTGTCTTGCTGTTCCAGTGCTCCCAATAGTGTTTTTGTTAAATCAATACTCAAAGAATGAACCTCTTACACAGGTATTCAGCACAATTATTAGCAGTTTGATTAGCCTCTCTTCTCTAAAATGTAGTAGAAAACTTGTTCTCAGATTCCCCCACTGTTGTGCATATGAATATCAGGGTTGTCTGAGGCCCAGATTTGTAAACAGTATGTAAAACTAGCTATATTGTTTCGATTCCATTAACTTGAGCAACTTTTTGCAAAATATGTACTTTGAGTAGTTTGAGTGCTGTGCCGATGTCTCCTGTCCCTGCGGCCTCTCAGCTGACAGAAAGCATCACCAGAGAAGAGGGAGAGATTAATTTCAAGCTTATTGTTGCCTGCAGAATAAGGACTTCTCTTCACTAAGTTCAAGTCCAAAATAATCCTTCATAAGAGAAACAGTGAAATGTTAAGTTGAAGGTGTTCATCAGTGAAATATTAAAAGGTTTGCAATTATAATTTAGTTTTTCTTCTTTATTTTTATTTTATTTTATCTTGATGTTTTTAAGTTTCAGTTTCAGCTCATAGAAACACCTTGGACATTTTCAGTAAGCTACCCATCTTGAACAAATCAAATAAAGAACTTTCTGTTTAGTAGATTGTTCATTTTTTCATACTACCTTTATGGACAGTGATTTAGGAAAAAAAAAAAAACCTGCAAAGCTGTTATGTTGAATGTAATTAGGGTAAAAATTTGTGTGCACCTAAATATAAAAGTTAGAAAGACCAGTTCAACCAGTGTAGAAAGTAATCCCTGATCAGCCAAAGTTACCCAAATGTAATGATTTCAGGGCTGATTATGCATTAAATAGTATTAATCAGTATTGTTGTCACATGAAGTATTTTACCCCTTCACACAATACAGTATTTACACTACATGCTGGAAGTATTAATTTTAGAAGTTTTGTATTTTTATGGGTTTTTTTCTTACTTTATGTAATACCAAACTTGTGTTATATTTCACTGTCTGATTCCATCTTTTAAAAATAATAAATATTACTATTCTGTACTTGAGTAGCCTTTCACTAATTCCTTTTTTATTCTTTCTTGATCATTTTTATCTGGATAGCTACTTTTCACTTGAGTAAATCAATTTTATTTATTTTTTGGCCGTCTACGCACCTTTGACAGTAACTCAAAGGAAACAAGACTCACCATAGTGTTTCAGGGATGAGAGCATTTGCTCCTTTTGCACCTTGTAGTAAGACATGGGCTCTAGTATGATAATACAAGTACATGTGTGTATTTTGAGTGAGTGAGCGGTTGATTGAGAGGGTGACACTGGCATTGTGTCCCTCTCACAAAGATGCTCAAGTGCATAAGAGGTGGTTTAAGAGTGCTAGGGAGATAATGAAAGTGTGTGAATGGGTTATGATGAATAGCTGTTACACATGGGCTTGGAGCGCTCTGTTTGCTAACCTCTGACCTCTCCTTTCCCTCTTCATTTTAGCGTATTCTGGGATTTGTATTGTGCAGCTCCAGACCGAAGGGAGACGTGCGAACACTCCAGCGAGGCAAAGGCCTTCCATGACTATGTAAGTGACAAATATTGAATGTTGGCTGATGCTCGGTGTTGGTTTATCTTGAGAGTGAAACTCTGAAATGTTAGCATCTTCTTCAGGGACATTTGGTTGAGTGAAACACATGCAGTGAGGAGCGAGTTTGTTGCTGCTCCGTGGAAAGACATGTAAATAGGCCTGAAATGAATTCATTTTCCACTGCAGTAGCATAATCTCACTATGAAAAATGGTCTCAATTGAAAGCATTCATTTCAAAAGGTTGAAGCATAAACATTATTGTTGCTTTTAGACCATTTTCAACTAATATAATGTAATATAATGCTTACACAGAGACATTTGTATAGTAATAATGGAAGCATACCTTCAAAGATCAGTAAACTTTAATTTCTAAGTAATATTTAACATTGGAACTGGAGGACATTTTAAATATCCAAAATAAACAAACAAAACAACCGATACAACAAATAAAATGGAAACTGAAGTCTGTGCGAACAAAATTCCTGGTCAAAAAAAAGGGGATAGTTGAGACCAATGTAGATGTGTGTCATTGGTCTTTGGTAGAAAGCGAGAGAAACAAGAAATTATTGAGCTCGTTTTCATTTAGACTGCAATTTATTTTTACAGGCTTAGTGGTCATGATATGAGTTTCCACATATTCATTCTGACACACAGCTATGAGTTGTTTCTTTTCTGTCTTTTCTTTAGTTTTTTTTTTTTTTTTTCTTTTTTACAATCTTCATCTCAACTGACCAAATCAGACATTTACAGTTTCTTTGTCTTTGTGACGGTAGGACAGAACAGGTTGATGGTTTTTATCAATCAGACAGCTAATCATTCAGTGTCTAATGATTCCTACGGAGAGCCTAGGTGATAAGATGTCACATTTTGCTGCAGTTTCCTAAGAATGAGCTTCAGAGGTTTTTTTTTTTTTTTAGGTCTCAGTTCAGTGTGGGTGAGAGCAAGATAAATATAGGTCCTCGTCCAGCCTGGTGTTCAGTTGCTAAAAGAATGGCTGGCTGTGTCACGTCGCATTTATAAAAGTCATGGATTACTAATCAAAGATTCCTAGAAATTCAGATTATCCTGAATTTGTGATTGCAGAAACAGGTGAAGATTTAGAGGTAGAGTTGTTGTTGTTGTTGTTGTTGTTAAGTTTACACTAAAACTACTTCAGTTTACTCACTAGTCTGGTCTTTTGGCAACCCCACATTTACCCCTCAATGTGTGTTTCTCATCTGTGTGTCTCCCAGATCAAATGTCACCTAAATGAACTTCATGCTGTGGAGAAAAAGCTGCTTTCTCTTGACTCTTATTTGAACTAACTCAGAGCTTTGCATCTTCGCTCAAGAATTTCCACAAACATTACACGTTTGTTTGTGTATTGTTTTGCACGTGTCTGAGGCTGTCTAATGGATTCAGCTGAAATTTTACAAACTGACATTTCTGCACCTAGTTGGAGATGACTGGAAAACTGACATTTACTCTGACCATTTTCCAGCTCTTAGTTTTGACTTTCTGAAGGGGATTTTTTAAGTTTTATTGGTTTTATTGGCTTGGTGTTGTGGTCTTGATGCATGCTGTCCAAATACCTTCAGTGCTTCAGATAAGTCATTCTGTGGCATCGTCAACATTGATGATCTGCTGATGCATGTTTTACTGCAATTAGAAGGAACCTGAAAAAAAATCATAAAGCGTCTCTGCTCTCCCTGCTGCTGTTTGTCGTGTTTCTCGTTCAAAGTCTCTTCAGACCTTTTCATCTCATGACTGGGACTTCCTCCTTTTAGCTGATCATGAGGCATGAAGAGCAAGTGTAGATCATAGATTGGGAGGCTTCAGATGTCACACATTGGATTCCAGTGTGACAACTCTTAATTTTAGTTTTTTTTATACATATATAAAAGCTGGAAATGCTCTAATCCGACTCTTCTGGTCAATATCAATATTTCCATTTTTCCTTTTGTCTTGACCTCCCAATTCTGATTTTTTTTTTTTACTTTCCATGCATTATATGATGAGAAAGCTATACATTGTATGTGCATTGCTTAACAGTTTTGAATCCAACTAAATATATAGAAAATATGAGATTATCCCTTTTATTCAACACGTCATGAAGGACTTGTTGTTGACTGATGTGTTTATAGACCAAAAGTTATGGGACTTTGATCCATTTAATGAACCAGAGGCAAAAAAAGAAGTCAAATTTTTCAGCCTTTTACTGCACGGATGAAAGCTAGTAAAGGAAACGTTGTATTGATTCTGGTACCGCGCCAATTTATTGATGCATCTCTAGTTACAGTGGCTGTTGAAGATGTTGACTGATTATTCTCTTTACACATTAGCAAATTGCTTGTTTTTTTTTATGTGAAAATGTTGCAGAAGTTGTCACGATGACCTGATATTCTTTATCTTCAGAAGGGGTTAAATAAGACGGCAACCGTTGCATAGAGAAGAAAGTTTTCCAAATTTATTAACTGGAAAAATGAAAGAAAATGTAAACGTTTTAATGCAATTGTGAAGAAACGTTGAAAAATTCAATCTGCAGGTTGTAGGCCTGAGCTCTTCTAACTTTAAGAAACGTAAATTTAATCGTGCAAAAGAAAAATCCCAGCATTTTGTTTCAAACTTTTTGGTGAACATGTCGTCTTTGTAATATGCTACCAATTGTAGTTGTTTACTCATTGGCAGTGATTTTCTCATGGCTAACAACAAAGTTAGGTACAATATAGTCATGATATTTCCCCGCTAAGTTAAGAAACACTGTAACTGTATGGTTTTTGTGTAAACATTAGCTGTTGTGATTGACACTGTTGTCTGTCTTCGGTCTGTTCTCTCTGACCAAGATGGGGTGTGTGGGTGTGTGTGTGTGTGTGTGTGTGTGTATGTACTGTATAGTGTGGGGAGATAATGGAATAGAGTTCTAATCCGGTAATCCCAGCACTGGGCCGAGGCTAAGCCAGGGATTTGTGTGTGTACGTGTGTGTTTTGGTGGTGGTGGGGGATCTTTGGCAACCTGCCCATAAGAGGGTGGCTGGGCTCACACCCTCCTTCCAGTTAACGCCGTGTATAAATGTAGATGGGCATGTGACATGGACACTTGCTGTCTGCTCCCTGACGGCGATAAAGCTCAGAGACGGGACCGGTTTAATTTTGGCTCCAGCCCCCTGAGGCTAGCCTCTGAGCACAGGTCCCCTCTCTGCTGGTTTCAAAAGAACGAGCCAGTTAAAGGCAGCGCCGGAGGAAAAAAGAAATTTCACCTAGAAAGAGTTTTAGTCCTGTGAACTTGCCGGATCGCACGCTGGCATTAAAGACACACTATCACTGTTCTCGCTGCTGGATGCAGAGAAACCGCAGAAGTTGCCTCAACAGTAACTAAAACTCTTTGCAAAGGTTCTGTTGTAGTTGGTTTTAATAATTGAATTACAGACATGTCTGATTTACAGGGTTTAACTTGAGAAAGAAAATGATATTAGTAATTGATTTCCTTTCCTATTAAAGCCCATTAGATCTAATTCAGTGTGTTTATCTTATCACTATGATTGCCTAAATACAGATGCAAAAATTAATTTTAGATCAAATGTCAGGATTCAGGTTTGTTGGTGAATGTTTTCATTTAATTTGCCTGCTTTCTATTAAATGTTATTAATCCTGCCCTGATGGTATGTAATATGTATGATTAATTCAAGTGTTATATTACAACAGTTTTTATTCAGTTTATTTAGTTTGTTACATGGTTCAGATACACAGCAAAACTCAAATGTCAAGCCTCTCGCAGTAAAGCTGATGGCATCTGATCATTGACTTTGCAGCAATGCCTCATCCCTTGCAAGCATGTGGCGATAGTAAGGAAGAAGCACCACTTTTTAGCAGAGCCAGCTTTAGTATTGGTGGTAAGCTGCATCAGTTGGCTAAGAGACTGGAAGAACAGGAAGGACACACAGATTCACTGGTCCAGGGGAACCTTCTATGGTAATTAAACAAAGGTCACACCAGCACTGAGGATTCAAAATGGCCGATAGTTCTGGGCAGAAAAGCTGAATTACTTTTAACAGTTAAGTAATGAGCAGTGAGCCAGGAGTACTTTCTGTAATAACAATAAAGCGATAAGAACCCTCAAGTAACAGCAACAGTAACCCTGTCACAGAAAGTGATACAATTAATAACTGAATCACTGGGGAATGATTACTTTTCATGGGTAGAAAAGCAAGATAATTTATAAATAATGACAGAAATTGCTCTATCTTCAAGAAAACACAATCTAAAACACTAGCCCAGGTATAGTTTCTAGTGGGGTACAAAAACAAATGCTACACAAAAGTAAAGGTTGTAAAAATTGTCCCAGCAGAGACATGGCTAAATGTATCAGTACTGCTACTTTCTATGGCAAACAAAAATGTAGAACAAAAGTTAAAAGGCAATTTTCTCCATCAATATTTTTTACTCTGGAAAGGGATGGAGAGGAATGTTAAATAAAAAATGTAAAGTTTTATGCCTGGCTGAGATTCTTTGGTTCTCTCTGGATTTCTCTGGAAGTTAGCTGCTTATAATGCTTAAATAAGCCAAAAAAACCTGGCTTGCTATTTAACCCTGTTGAAATTTTAGTTGATATTTCTGCCGAAAATGTGGTTTCTGGCTTCTGTTCAAGTAGTTTATTTGTTGATGAGATTCTCACTCTCCACTTGCTGAGTCCCTCGGGTTGATCTGCTTAAAGCTTATAAGCTTCGTTCACACCTGGCATTAACGTGCATCCTAACTGATCCGATCACAAGAGGACAGCTCTTTGTTCACTCCGGCATCAGAACGTGCCGCCAGTAACTTTTAAGTAATCGCTCGTGATTGGATTTCAGATCTTTGCTCAAAGACACAAATAAACACGCATCCTCCGTACTTTTATTTTGACAACCAAGACCTGAGTTTCTAATGTGTTGCCTGCGCTCGAGATGCTCAGGATGGGCAAGTTGCATCAAATTATCGATCTTATCCGTTTAAACTTAGTGTTTTAGTCAGGATTAAACCTTTAGAAAGCATAATCAGTTGCATCATAATGCTTGTATTCGCTTTTGTTCATTACACTAAATGCGCAGTGCAGAAGAAATGGCTTTGTGAAGGGACCGGTTCCCTTCTGGATCCAGGAGTCTGCTGGTGTGGAAGTACATCAGACTGAGACAGGTGGTGCATCGGTGGGCCTTGAAGCACACACTGCTGCTCTTTGTGCTTTAGGAATGTGCCTTATACAGCCCGTCTCCAAATACCGTCTCGAACCTGAACATAAAGCTGTCTGTTTTTGTTCGCTAAAAAGATGTGATGTCACACATCCAGGTCAAATGTGCATTCACATCGGTGCATCCATAAGACACAAGCGGAAACAGGGATTTTATTTTTTATTTTGTTTAGATATCCCGATTAAAATTAAAGGTGTTAATGTTTTGCCTACTTTTTTTTCCTTCTCTTCCTCTCAGCTTCCTTCCCCCTCTGAATTTCTTAAACTTCAGCCTCTCCACATCTTGTTGTCCTGCAGCTTGGGTTGTCTCTCCAGCGCCTCCACATTACTTTTTGCACCTCTTCTCCCACCCAGCCATCTTAACTATATCTCCTCTCCCCAACACTCCAGTCTATGGCTGCCTCACTTGGCTTATCACTTTGTCCTTCCCTCAAACTTTCCTGCTCTTTCTCTCTCACTCTTGGCTCCCTCTGTTCCTGAGAAGATTGATCACCTAATCTGGTGGTTTACCTACAATGCCCTGCAGCTCTTAGGAGAGACGACCAGTGTAGAGAACATAAAGATAGTTGGGCTATAGTTTGTAGTTTCAGCAGATTTTATTCCCTGCCATTCAGTATTGGTGTAATGTAAAAATGTTTAAACCAAATTAATATGGGTGTAATGAGATGTTGGAGCAAGAAAATACTAAATGTGCAAAAAAAGAAAAAAAGAGTAACAAGTTGAAAGATTAAAAACTCTGTTTTCTTCATAGCTTCCTATCAGTACTCAGTTAAAGAGCTATTTCAGAGTTTTATTGAGACTACCCTGGATTAAAATGTCTTGATTTTTAAGTAACTTTCATTGAAAAAAGTGTTTTTTGTTGTTATTTTTGGCATTAACACTAATCTTAAAATCTGAAAAAATAGGCTAGTCAAACCTGGATTAACATCTACACCCATTACTAGATCGACACCAATCAAACTTTTCTGGCCTGTTTTGATCTACTTTGAGGTCTGACTGGTTAATTCCTGTTGTGACCGATTCACGTACATGTAAAAATAAATAAATAAATAAACATTTACCACAGGATCTTACATGACTATGCCTATTTATAAGTCACATCATATATGCATGTGCTTTATCTGATTCTTGTTCTTTATCTGCTTCTTGTTCAACTTAAAAAACAAAAGTATGTGTGTGCTATTTGATGAGGTGTTTATGAACCGAAAACGGTGGGAGTTAGTTTTGATTTCTTATTTGAACAGGAAACAAGTGTTTGGTGTCTGGTCAATGATCAAAAATAGTCAATCAAGGGGAAATGGAGAAGTTCTGATTTTTGACTTTGTTAAAATCTTTGTTATAGAATCACTAAAACAGTTTGCTGACTTTTTTTTCCTTTTTTTAACCAAAGCAAATAATGACTTTCTTTAGTTTTTCCAAAATTATTCCGAAAACTACTTGACTCTAGAAAAACGGTTTCCAGATTTTAATACAAAATGTGCTGTTGACATTTCTGCCAGCGGTAGTGTAAGCAATCTAAATATTTTCAAGCAATGAATTGTCCACCTTTCATTTCATGTAATCAGATGTTCTATCAATTCTGGATTACATTAATATTCAATAATAGTTCATTTAAGTCCTATTTTTGTTTTTGTTTTGGGTTGCCAGCAGAAATGTTGCTTACTGTGTTTGGGACATGGAGCTGCCTGTGCAACACAATCTGAGTGCCAGCCATGCACACAGAAAAGGACAGTAATGACTCACCTATATAATAAGATACCTTACAGACCAGGCGACTATATATAGCAGACATGACTCTGGTGTTGCGTTTTCTGTCTTAACCCACTTTTCACCTATTTATCAACAGCAGCTGAACTCTGTACCTTCGACTCTTACTGCTGCTGATTAAAAAGGAGAAGAATAAACAAAGCATCAGGAGAAACTAATGTTGCTTGTAGTGCCACATGTAAATAACTTGGATTATTTTTAGGTTTATTCTGCTTGACCTTTTTTGTAGTTAAATGTTGTTTTTCAGATAATCTGAAAAAAATAATTGAAAAAAAAAAAGACTAACTTATGTGAAAAGTTGTTGATTTACAATAACTGCTTTTTCTGCTTATCTATCCTGACTAATGTTAGGTTTGTAGAACCAACTAATCACTTAAATTTGAAGCTGTTTAGCAACATAAAGTAGATTAAAAGATCTCAGAAAGCAACTCATTTCCCAGTCTAAGGAAATTAAAAAGCAGATTTGAAACAAAGTCATTTACATCATTACAGTTTCAAAGCCTTTTTGTAAGGCTTTGGGACTCCAGTGAACCGCAGTGAAAGCAATTCTTTCAAAAATTAAGAAATCAGAAACACTGATGAAACCTTCTGGAATTGGCCTGCTTTAGAAAATTACTCTAACAGCGCACCCATGTCTGATCGAGGAGGTCACAAAAGAACCCAGAACAACTTCTAAGACATCTGAGATTGGAGGACAAATGGCATCAATGGGAGAATTTTAAGGCAAAAACCACCACTGTCCAAAAATCAAACACCTCATTTCACATCTGCCAAAAATATCCCAATTACCCTCATAACCTTTGAGTAAATATTTTGTATACTGACTGAAGTGAAACTCTGTGAAAGCTGTATCTTCCGGTAGATCTGATGTATCAAGACGATGATCCGAACCACACCTGCAGAGCCGCCTTTGGAAGGTATTGGGGATGGTTTCTGAGTGGCCTAGTAAAAGTCCAAACTTAAATTTGGTGGCATGACCTTAAACGGATCATTGATACTCAAATATCCTCAAATGTATCCCGATTACAGCAGTAGGAAGGTAAAACTAGGGTATACAAATACTTTTTACTGACCGTAAATGCTATGGTGTTATGAGGTAAATGTGACTGTGAACATCAAATCATTAATGTTTCAGATTTAAGCATTCTGGTTTTGTTCTGGTTAGATTCTGATTTACTTGTTTTCTCGCAGCTCCCCCTGCCTTCTCTCCAGAGCCCCGGCTAAGTGGATGTTGTGTCTGCAGAGTTATTAGCGCTGCCGAGCGTTTGGTGCACACTCCTCCTCCTGTCTGGTTGGGCGCTGCTACCTTGGCAGCAGCCTATTGTGGAAGTGTGTGTGTTTACGGTGCGAGTTGTGCCAGTTTTGAGGACCAGCTGGGTCTTCAGAGATGGTGTTTGCACTCGCATTTGTTTCTCAGACATGATTGTAAGAGTTTCAGCCGTGTCCTGTTGCTTGTCGACTCGACTAAAACGCTCCGTTTCGACGGGGCAGGTGAATCGCCTAAATCACCACTGTCAGCTTTTTTTTTTTTTGTCGTCCACCTCCCATCTTCACTCCTTCAGGCTCTCTCTCTTCTTCCCTTACCTCGTCTCCCCCCACCCCTTCTTCTGTGTGTGCTAAGGACAGCAGGTCAAGGAGACAGTGATGAGCTACATATCAGTGTGAACCAGAATGTAGATTAGTACCTCTCCAGGCAGAGACACACACAAATATAGACACGCACACACATGAATGCACTCGCCATTCCTTCCTGCCTCTCCCTTTTTGCCATCCAGTGTTTATGTCTCTGTCTTTATCCCTGTGAAAGGTATCAGGCGGAGGTCAATAATGTGTTGAGCACTATTGATCTGTCCGGTAGGTCCTACGGGTGAGAGAGGGGAAGAGGGAAATGGAGAGGTATGGATCAATGCTATTCTGTATAACCCATCTACATACCGCGCTCTGCCACCCAATCAGATCCCGAGTCTTTTGTTCTCTAATAGATTATTCATCAGCGTTTGGGATCTGTACAGAGGACGAAAAGCAAACACAACATGACAGTCCTCACAGTGAACCAAAATCCAAGATTAGAAATGTCTGAGTTGTAGTTTTCTGCCATAGGAAGTAGACGTTCCAGTGCTAAACCACCGCTAGGGCTAGTTGGGTCTTAACCAGTTCTTCAAAAAGTTAATAACCGAGTCAAGACATTCTCATTTAAAACGTCTATGCCAGTAAATGTTTTATCATTTCCCAGTTGCACGCTACATATTTGAGCTAAACGGGAGTGAAGATGATATTTAAACGACATGAGTCACAGTGTCACCAGGTTTCATGTAGAGTATAAAATTTCACTGAAATACTTTTTAAAGTTTAGGAAAGTATTTGGTATTTAGAGACTTTGTCAATGTAACTTTGTTTAAAAGTTTCATCCATCCATCCATCCATCCATCCACTTGTTCGTCCATCTATCCATCATCCATCCATCCATCCACCCACCCACCCACTTGTTCATCCATCCATCCATCCATTCACTTGTTCGTCCATCTGTCCGTCCATCCATCCATCCATCCATCCACCCACTTGTTCATCCATCTATCCATCATCCATCCATCCATCCATCCATCCATCCACCCACCCACTTGTTCATCCATCCATCCATCCACCCACTTGTTCATCCATCCTCCATCCATCCATCCATCCATCCATCCATCCATCCATCCATCCACTTGTTTATCCATCTGTCGGTCCATCCGAAAACAGGGATGATAGAAAGCAGGTACATTTGAGGAGGAAATAATGGATGAATTACAATTTATATTAATATCAGCAACGTTGCTGTTGATTAGTTTTCTAACTTCACCAAAACATTTAATTCATCTGCCTTATATCAGTTTAGAGCTCACACAAAACCTCCTGTAGTTTGTGATGATGTAGTTTTACTGTGGATAATTTTTTTTTAACCAAATTTCTGATCAGCAGTGGGATTGTGATCAGATTTTAAGCTCTTAGGAGCATTATTGGACTCCTGCTGGTGATTTACTATATAAAAATCTAAGGTAACCCACAGGTATGTGTGCTTGGTTCTAAACTGTTGATGTGTTTTCTTAAAGAATTCACAAAAATAACTGAAACATATCCTGTTATAATATTATCAGCAATCAGAATGCTTCATTTTAGGTGTCATTGGCTTAAATGTGGCGTAATTGGCCGTTGCGATGGGATACGGTTTGTTTCTAGTACAGATGGGGTATTGTTCTCACCCAGCCTACATCAAAAAGCAGCTTTGGGAAGATGTTCCCGCTCTTTGCTGTGACACAGCATCCGTGCAGCTCCATAGGGTAAGGCCATTAAAATGCAGTTTACGGTTTAAACAGCGTAAATATTCCTAGGCATTTGAAAATGTGTCCCATGGGTTTTGTTGAACTACCTTTAGCTGCTTTAAATGAAAGGAATATATTCTTGTCAGTTGTGCTTTATGCCAGGCATTAAAGCTTCTTGACTGTGTGTTTCTTACGCGGTTCTCAGCAGCCGACTTTTCCCAAACTTGACAGCAGGAAGAGAAATTATTCAAATTAACTTTTAAAATAAACTAATTAGTTCATTATTAATGCTTCATTCCTCTACCTGCAGGTTTCTTTAGCATCAGAAGTCATTGTTTACCTTCTGTGCTGACTGGACTTCCAATAGATTTACTTTCTGTATGAGTCACAGTTTTTGCAAGATTTTACCAACAAGCTACTCTTTCGTTATGAAAACAAAAAAAAATCATATTGATGGCACAAAAAATAAATAAAAAAAGGTCTGTTGTATCCTTTTGTATTTCCTCAGGCCAGTAGGTTTTGATAAAGCCCGACTGCATGCTAAATCTACGCTCCAATCTCGCTGGCGGCAGTCGCTCGGTCTCCACACTCTTTAGTTTGCATTCGTGCAAATGTGAAAGTGGATGTGAAGAATTATTACCAATGATACTCCATAACAATGAGAAAAGATCTGCAAATTGACTAGAACGACAAAAAAATCTTTTTTTTCTTCCAAACAATCTGAATTTTCCTGCTAGCCCTCTTGTTTTTCTTCTTCTTCTTTTTCTTTCTCACTCCTCTATCTCCAAACTCACTTTCTGGATCTCTCTCTCTCTCTCCTGCATCTTCTTATTCTCTCTCTGCGCTCCTGGAGCGGGGGATGCCAGGGGGACAGAGTGCAGATAGGACCTGTCGCCATAGCAACAGCTTCTGCAAGCTGCTGACACCCTACTGTGGGGGTGGCGGGGGGATTGAGGGGGCTGAGAGGAGGAGCAGAAGAAAAGGTTGTGAGGGGGAGGCACAGTGTAACGGTCGGGGCACAAGGAGGGTTTGGGGTGGGGGCTGGGGGGGGTCATTGATGGAGCAGAGGAAGCTGTACAGAGGACACAGGAAGAGGGGAGGGAGAGGCAAGGAGGAAGCGACCCCGCGTCTACCCCTGGGATTCAGTGCCCTGCTCATGTTCACAAGCAGAATTAGCATAATGATGGGAGGGGGGTGCGTTGTTTCAGTCTCTGTGTCCGTAACAGATAAAGGAAGAACGGAGCGTGTTTGCGTACATGTGTGTGTAATTAGACGGCAGTCCTATCTTCCTGGCGTACAGTAGCATCACATGGGTGCCGAGCGCTCTGGAGGTGTGCGTGCTGCTGGATCGGGGGTCTTGAACCCCCCCACCCCTCTGTTCTCGCCCGTAGCCTGCGGTCCTCCCATGTCTGTCTCTCTGTACCGAGGGTCTGCACTTTATGAGCCTGTGATGCAACTCTGTGTGTCTGTGTGATTTTCCTGTTCATGTTTCTGAGTGCTGGTCTGATCTTTTGTTTTTGTTTTTTTTCCCAGCTTGTAAGCACTCTGAACATGTATTTTGTTTTACGCGTGTTGTCAAGAACACATTGTATCATGTTAGCCTGTTAGCTGCTCTACAAATCTTTCTGTGGTTTTTATTATTACAGATTTTTAATTTAATTTAATAAAATCTCTTCATTCCTTCGTAGCAGGTTCCATGTTTAAGTAGAACCTTAAACATGGGTTCAATGCAGAAACTTATTTGAAATATTGGAGCTTATGTCTTTTAAAAAAAGATAAAACTGACAGGTAAACTCAAAAATGTTGGTCTAAAAAAGTATGTACAAATCTGTAGGAATGCTGCTTTGTTATTTGTTGTGTTACACGAGTTAAGTTTCCATTTAAACAAAGTCCTTAAATATTTTGCATGAACTGGTGTAATACAAGTGTTGTGATTTCATGGCCAGTGCGCCAGCGTTGTGGAGCGCAGGGTGATTTAGCTGTCGTCTGTGTGTTTCAGAGCGCAGCGGCAGCGCCGAGCCCGGTGATGGGCAACATGCCCCCCAACGACGCCATGCCAGGTGGTCCCATGCCTCCAGGCTTCTTCCAGGTATAACCCGCCTCCTCTCTGCCCACTTGTTACATTTTCAGTGTCTCTCATTCATCCCTTTGACCACTCTTCAAAAAAATAACAAACTACCAAATAATTTAACATTTAAAGGCAGTTTTGCAGTATGCAGACTAATTGTTCAGAAGTTGTCCACTGAACTTAATTGAACAAAATTGTTTTGTTTTACTGTCTGATGGACAGAAAATAAGACATGGTTTTTCATTGTTTTATATATATCAATTCAAGTCTGATAAGTGTGGCATGGACACACTTATCAGAGCACGCTTAGCCCCTTTTGATACTTTTAAGATACGTAAAATAAAATAAAGTACAACCATTACTTTCTGAAATCACCCTAATTATCTATTCCTAGAGTCAATAGGAATGCTTCTGCAAATGCTTCAGTGTTTTGAGATTGAACAACAAAACAAAACTAAATCCTATTTAGGTTATGAATCAACTTTCTAAGCTTTAACTATCTCATTGAGAACAGTTTGTGTGCCTGTGTTTAGAGGTACCAGATAAATGCAAAACACTATACAGAGGTGTAAATGTTTCATGAAGTAGTTTAGATTTGTGAATATCTTTTATTGTTATTTGCAACATTCTCAGTAAGCGTGGGAAGATGAGACACAAACTCAACAAACATGTCTGTTTAAGCAGTTCATTGTAATTATTACTCAGGTTTACAATTCTGGGAGTTTTATTTACCTTCTGAGTAAATGAGGGCTTATTTATTCAAAACTAGCTAAGACTCACTCGACCTGACTCTGTCCATTCATCTGTGGCTCGACTCTCACTCCATCGACGCTTCAACCATCCCGTGTCCATCTCTCCGTTCCACCCATCCATCTCTGTTTCCGTCCCTCTCTGACCCGTCCCAGCTCTGTAGCGCCAAATGGGGGCGGGGAGGGGTTCCGTGTTGGAGAGCGAAGAGAAGGCGGCACACCGATGTGTGCGAGCACCCACAAACAAAAACACATGCTCTCACATCCTCTGCGAGGCAGCAGCGTGATGGACAGCGGTGGCATTTGGCAGGAGGCGCGATAAGGTTTAGTGGGAGCTAAAACGCGGGTGACACGATATAGGAGGGGGGAAGAAAATTAGAGTGGAAGAAGAGGAGGGAAATGTAAAAGATGGTTGCTACCAGCACTGAGGCCTCACATCCTCATGGTGCACTGGCTTGTTGGTGGCGAGGAATAGTGAAAGCACAACTGTAAATAAGGAAGGCGGGGAGTGGGGGGTGACGACGCGAGATGCATGGAAGTGCTATTTTTATCGTCGGTGGGAGAGTGATTGAGCGCGGGTTTGTGTGTCTGTTGTGTTCAGGGGAACTTATGTTTCCAGAAAGCCGCTTTGCTTCACAACACATTATGCAGAATCTTGTTTCTATTCTTATTAGTGCTGTGGTCAGTGGCATGCCTGACTCAATAAGAAAAAAATAAAAATCATGTAAGAAGCAACACACCTACAAGTTAAGTGTTTCACGGGAGGCAAATCCTGTTTTATCACAATTCAAACAAGATCAAGGCGACAGCTATAAGCTGGTAAGCTTTGAGCTTTGATCAGTTTGTTGCTTTGATAATTAAATATTTGATAACAGCAAGCTCTTACTTGTGTTTTTATTAAACATTAAGGGATTCCTTCACACATAACTTTGATTTAAATTAAATGTTTAGATATTTGAAGGCCGGTTTAGCACATTGTTTTCTGAACAATATGCTTGTCTTTTTTTACAGAACAAATGCACCTTATGGATTATTAAAAAGCATGCATATATATGAATTACCTCCATATAGAGATGCACTGATAGCAGAGTTTTTTGTTCTAAGACTGTCATTTGTTTCCAACTCAGATTTATGTTTAAGAGTAATAACATTACAAATATTTCGAAAGGTTTCTGAAATGCCATTTTTAGTCTTCATTTTTCATTATTTATTTGAAATAAGAACAGAGGCAACGTCACACGGTGTTAGAAAAAAAATGGTTTGACTTAAATTGTCATACACTTTTAAACTTTGCAAATTGTCTTTTCTATCCTCTGTTAGCAATTAGCAGAGTTAGCTTGGGTAGCGTTACGCAAACAGCTTTGTGTGCATATTCTAGAAAATATGGTTTGTTTACTATATTAAATGTTATCATAATGGCTGCCAACATTTCCAAATCCAGCATGGTGGCTTAAAAGGTCGAAAGGGTAAAATTGTACAATCTGCCCTCTCATTTGCCTTCCTGTTGTCTGCTGAAAGTCTTGTTCTCTCCTGCAGCCGAAGTGAAACGCAGACCTGCCTTCTTACACTCCTCCAACCTAATTTTAAACCTTTCACTTATACAGAACAAAGTCAGCATTATGTTTTCTTCCCTCAGTCTCTGTGGCCACACGGAACAGCACTGTTGTCACTTGCATTAAGCGTGGTGTGTTCGCTGGTTGGAGGAAGAAAGGTTGGAACTGACTAGTCCTCAGGTCGTGGCTGAAAATCAACCAATTTTGACCAATTTTGGATTTAATTGTAGAATTCAAACAAATGTTACACAAATGAGCTTGTGTGTTTTTATGGTGTTCAGAAAGTTGATGGGATTTGAATCAAACATCAAATTAGAAATCAGTATTGACCAGTAAAAGCCTGATAGGAGCTGCATTTGGCCCTGAACGTTTAGTCAGCAACCAGTTTGTGTCATAAGGTAGAGAGATGGCGCCATCTCATGTTATTATTATTATTCATGGGTCACAGGAGGAGTTCCCTTCTAATACATTTTCACAATTTGTTTCATTTGAGAATGAAGTCTGGAAAAAGTCTAGAATTTACTTTGCGTGTTTTCTAGCTTGAAACGTCTCTTATTAACACCTAGTTATTTTTTTTACTAATGTCAATGCACTTTTGCACCAAACATTTGCATTACCAGTGTAGGAAACAACCTGCTTTAGGTGACAGTGTTATAATTAGAGACAATAAACAACACTTTAATTGTTAGTAAAAGGCCATTTTTGTAATTGAAGTCCTCAGCAATTGTCCTAAATCCAAGTTTCTACTTGGTTGAAAACCATCATGTGTTAAAGAAAATTGACCCTACTCACAACATTCATACATTTTTTAAAATATGTTGAGGCACTGACCTCTTTAGGTAAGTCTCATTAGGCAATAATAGTAAAACAATGCCGTTTTTACAATCTTTACTGGATGTTGCCATCTTTCTGGCTCCTCTTATCCTCGCACTATCATCTAAATCCGGTGTATTTAGAGACAGAAGAGATGATCTGTCTGATCTGAAAATGTAGCAGCTTACAGTCTGTTGCGGTCCTCTGAAGAATTGATATCAGGGTTCATAGATCCATTGCAAAGCACATCATAAATAAAATGCAAACTAAAATGAGCGCTGTCCAATCAGGGCTCATCTTCTACTCATCCACTGATCAGTCACAAGATTTAAGCTGATCACAACAGAAAAGGAGAGATTATGCGACAACTGTAGACCTTCTACGAAATGACTGAGCTCTTAAACTGAGCAAGGAGAGCATTAATCAGCGAAGCAGTCAAAAGGAACCTGGTAACTCTGGGGGAGCTGCAGAGATCCACAGCTCAGGTGGGATAACATGTTAACAGTGTAAGTCATAGACATAACAAATCTGGCCACTTTGAAGGATTTAGTAAGCAGATAGTTGTTGAAAACTGTAATTAACCCCATTTTCAGTTTAGCGTAGCAAACATGGAAGAATGCGCTCTGGTTAGACTAGACCGAAACTTCTTGAGGCTGCATGAAAAAACCTGCTGAGTGGTAGAAAACCCTGAATAAATGATCTCCCACAGTGAAATAAATTGGCAGATGCATCAAGCAGGAATTATTTAAATAAAATAAAATAAAAACTTTCAAAAGCATGTGTAATTTTTCTTCCATTCCATGTGGGGCTTACACATAAAACCTCGTCTGGTTGTGAAATGAGAAGTTTTTGCACTGAATCATTTCTGATGACACCTTAAAGAGCCCGAGCAGTGGATGTTGCTTTGAGACATATGTCACAACAGGTTACTCTGAACTAGTTATTCTCAGGCTAACTTTGAGCGCACACACTCCCAGACGCTCTCCGGTGTTGCCTCTCTCTCCCTGTGTGTCCGGATGTCTTGGAGGGAAAGGTGGAAAATTCCACTTGCTATTTGTGAATCTGCCACTCATTGTTTTGGAGGGGAGAGCTGGAAAAGGGGGGGGAAAGTAAAACATTGAATCTTGTGTCGCATAAAGACACATTTATCAGAGGTTTTTAACCTCCTGTCCCGGGTGGAGAAGTCAACGGTGTGATGTATGAGCGTACTTGTGTGTTGGCACCGGAACTCGACTCTGTCATGAAGTAGGTTTCCAGAAATGCTTCTGTATTTGTGTTTTGTTTATTTTGTTTTTGGTCGGCGTTCTCTCTGGTTGCGAGTCTGTGCCTCTGCTTGGCTTGTTGTGGTAAGCCTTAGATAACACTGCCCCCATGTGGTTGAAAATAGAACAGTCCCGGGACATAACAAGGTGGTGGAAATGAGCAGCGCTTATGGTGTAACAGGGTCACTTTAAGGCCGTGTATAAAGATGATACTTGTCAATTAGTTTGGGGTGTTTCGTTCATTTTTTCCCCCAAAATATAAGCAGCGTTTTCCTCTCAACTTCCTCCTACAACGTAAACACTCCCTCCAGTCTCCCTACCAACATGGTTTTCCTCTCTCCTGTGACTCTGATCGGGTTCTTCCTCCAGGTGTGAACCCCACATTCTGCCCCCTCCCCTCTCTGATATCGCTCTTCTTTCTTAAAGGGACCGCCCGGCTCTCAGCAGTCCCCCCATGCACAGCCCCCCCCACACAACCCCAGCAACCCCATGATGGGACCCCATGGCCAGGTAAGAAGCAGCAAACACTTTCTCTCAAACACCCCGTCATTCCCTGACCCACACACTCCAGCTTCTCTCTTCCCATTTGCTACCTGCACTCTGTCCTCTGACCACCCTTGAGCCCTACAAGAGCTACATTTGTTCAGGCTAGCTCCCCACCAAAGGAATCCCCTGTAGTTGTGAGCTTCTTTTTTTTTTTTATTTATTTTTAAATAAAAGAAATAATTTTAAAAAGCCAAGCATCCAGAGGCAGTAGGGCAGGCTTCTCTCGAAGGCCGAGAATCGCTTGTCCCTGTGCAGGATGAATAATTCACTCCCTGCCCCTCCCCCGGAGCAGCTTGTGGGGGGTTGCACACTTATCTGCTCCAGCCTGAACACACACAAACATGCTCACACACACCTCTCCCCTCCCCCTCACTTACTTCTTCTTGCATCCAATAAATAAAACAGCAGACAAGCAAAATTAACAATCGCATACATGTCCACCAGTTTCACACAGAGTTTTTGGTTATCAACATGAAGGAAGTTCAGCCGTCGCGTCTCGGCAACAGCAGCTACAGACGCCACTGTGGAGGTGAAGCTAGGCTTTTGCCCATTAACTGCGGCGGCTCGGCTTTTCATTCTTGCGGTTTCCAGTTTCTTTCTTGTGTGCGAGAGAGTGTGGGCACGCTTCCGCTAAGGGTTTTGAACCGTGTCGTTGGCCCGAGGTGTCTCCGACTGCGCCAAGGCAGACCACAGGGCCGAGTCGGCTTACACCAAAGCGAGAGCAGGGAAGACTCTCGCACACCGCCACTCAAAATGAGCTTTCAGTCCATCTTGTTGGGTATAAGTGCACTTTTAAAGTTTATACCGCACAAGCTCATGCAAGGATGTTTTTCTTTTCTGTTCCACGTTGGATGTGCTGCTGATTTTGCAGTTTTCTGATGTTGTCATCCATTTTCCAGCCGCGCTGTGTCCATCTGTGTGTTCTCTGTGCTTCCTCTGTTTTAGTGCTTTTGGATTTATCAATAATAGAAGTGTCATTTTCTCTGTCTCTTCCCCACCGCCCTTGTTTTTTCCTCTCTTTTCTGTCGTCCTTCTTCCACTTTTTTTTTTTTTCTGGTCCCTTTAGCCTTTCATGTCGCCGCGGTATCCAGGTGGTCCACGCCCCTCACTCCGAATGCCAAATCAGGTAATCGCCTGTTTGGATCAAATTTCCATTAAATGAACTATGTTATTATGTTGTTGAGTTTCCGTGTCTGCTCTCTTCACAGCCTGGGGGAATCCCGGGATCGCAGCCTCTCCTGCCAAACAGTTTGGACCCAACAAGACCGCAAGGTAAGGCTGAAGAACCTCCTCTAGCTTCCCTTGTTTATCCAAAGGTGTTCCTCAGGGATTCTTTCTTGTGCCGCTCTTATTTATTTTAATCAAAGAGAGAAAAAAATTTACTTTTGATGCTGACAATATTGTGGTCAACATCCATCAGTCTACTCTTCTGTAGACTTTCTGCCTTGTAGTTTATGTATTCAGATTTAAAATCCTAGTCTCTAGGCCTTCAACCAGTTGCAACAACATTTTAAATATGCTTTTCTGAAATCACCTCAAATCTGACCTTTAAACAATGCAAATGTAAAAATGGCACATTTGTTAATCTTCTAAGTATTTTTTTGGCCTTTTTAACTAAATGGTGGGTGTGTTTGTCTCAAGGAGGAGTGTGTTGTGATTTTGGCCGTAGATTAGACCTTCTGGAGTCTAGAGGGCAGCAGCTCATGGGATTACGGCAGAGCGTTGTCTGTTGCATTGCTGACTTAATTCCTGACTTTTAGGAGCTGAGACATACAGTATGTGCCTGTGTGTTTATGGTGTGACTCTTGTTCTGCTTTTCTTTCTGCCAGGACATCCTAACATGGGTGGACCAATGAGAATGAATCCTCCCAGAGGAATGGCCATGGGACCACAGGTACAAATAAGGAAAATTGAGGATTTTTGTCTCTTTTTAGACTGATTCAAATGCGTTTTGAGTTTTCTCACATTTTTTTTACATCCCGTTTCTTAGAACTACGGAGGCATGAGGCCTCCTCCCAACTCCATGGGGGGTCCCATGCCAGGAATGAACATGTAAGTCCGGTGAAATACTCATTAGTTCACAGGTACCTTAGTCAGCCTGTAGTTGCTCTTCTCCTCCTTTGAGTAGCAGTAGAAATACAGTGCCTCCCCTCCTCCACCTGGTGCTACCATTGTAGTTCAACAGCTGAAAGAAAGTTGCTACAATTTTTTTGCTAATTTCACCTACTCTTTGGGTTACTCTTTTTGAAATGGATCATTCACACCACATAGGCCGTTTCATAAAGAGTAAATAAACTGTCATTGTGAAGTTGGCACAACCGGCATTTACAAAGTAGTTCAAATACGAGAGGATGGTCATGCATTGATCCCTATTGGAGGAAATCCAGATCACAAACATAAGTACGTAAGTTACAAATAAAGTAATAAATTGCATAATTTAGATCAAGAATAGTTCTACATATTCTAAACTGAGCGTACAAATACTCCTAAGTGGCGATATGACTCCAATGAAAGTAACTCTTAACAGAAGTAGGATTATTAATCTGCATGAATTGCACAAACAACCAACATATCATCAGCCGGCCTTTCCTTCAGTATGAATTCCTGTAGAGTTTTCAGATCATCAGAGGAATGTCATGGATCAACCGTAAACTAAAACACAATTCATCTTGAAACCTAGTTTTTGCTTTTCTGACTTGAAGCACGATTTGAATGCAGTAAGTATATTGACTTTGAAGCTAGAATATTATTTGAGCAACTTGAAAATCTACACATGCTGAAATGGTTGGTTAATTTATTGTAAAACATAAACTGCTTTTGGGTCCATAATATCTATTTTTTAATATATATTCTATTGCCCTTTATTGTTGCACAAAAATGGATTAGAGATTGTTTTGTCTAAGACAGTATAGACTACATAGACTATATAGTTAGTTTCTTAAGCTCTGTGTGTCTGTTGATGTTGTCAGGTTTGAAAGACATTGATTGCAGATTATGATTTTTCTTAATGCAGTAACGGTTGCATGTTTTCTTCTAGTTAGTCTTTCATTGTCAGGAAGTCTCATCTCGGATGTTTTCTCCTTCTGACCAAATTTTTCTACACATTTTCCTCTTTTTGTTTGTTGTCCTGCCCCATCTTTCCCTCAGGGGTCCTGCAGGAAGGGGGCCATGGCCAGGACCTAATGCTAACTCAGTGAGTCTGAGTCTTTGCATGAACACACTCAACACGAACCTAGCAGGCGATCGCTGAACATATTCTACTCTGCATTCTAAATAGTCATTTCTAAGCAGATGTATCAAAATTTTGTTGCTTGTCACAATGAGTACTGAGTATTTTTGAGGATTTAATTTGAAATAGCAACATAAAGTTGTTTAATAACAAGTAAGTTGATAATTATGACCAATTATCAACTTACTTAAAGTTGATAATATATATAGATATGCATATATATATATATATATAGATAAACAGCTAAAAGTATTTGAGCTAAAATAAGATTTTTCTTTTCAAAATGTTCCCAGTTCAGTCACAACATGTCTGGCCTTTGACTAAGCCATTCTGTGCTTCAGTTTGAACAATTTCATGAGACTCTGACCATATGTTTGAGGTTGCTGTCCTGCTCGAACCTAATCCTCCTCTCCAGCCTCAAGTCTTTGAGAACATAGAACAAGTTTTTCTTCCAGCTTTGCCCTGCATTTAACTTAACTCTGACCCTGCAGCCACCACTGTGCTTCACTATGTTTCATGCAGAGCTTTGAATGTAGTTCAGTTTTGGAGAGAGCTGAACTTACGTCATTTCAATAGGTTTAATTATCAGAGTAAAGTTGGCTCAATGCAAATACACACTGTATAGATTTTTACTGTAAGTTGGTTCTAACCACTGTTCCCTCTGCAGATAGCTTACTCCTCATCATCACCAGGAAACTATGTGGTGAGTCGAATTGTAAATAAAGCCACTTTATTAATACATGTCTTCTGTTTATGTGATTTGTAAACCTTTAATTTTATTTCCCAGGGTCCACCGGGTGGAGGAGGTCCGCCTGGAACTCCCATCATGCCCAGCCCAGGTGGTGCGTCACCCAACTACGTCCCCTGTCACAAACACTCATCTATCTTTCTCAGTTCATTTCCTCACTAAACAATCTTCATTTTCTCTGCTCACCACCAATTGCTATTGTTCGATTCTCGTTTTCCCCGTCTTGCATTTTCTTTCTTTTGATCTTTTATCCTTCACTCCATTAAATCCTTTTTTTATTATTATTATTTTTTGTGTGACATCATCACTTCAATAACTTGTCATTAATGTAGTTGTGTTATTTTTCCTAGATTCAACCAACTCCAGTGAAAACATCTACACAATGATGAATCCCATCGGACCTGGAGGCAACAGACCCAATGTGAGTTTTTGTTGCAGAATCAATTATTTGCGGCAAAGATGAAAATGTAAATGTTGCTCCATGAAGTTGCTGTAACTGTATTAGTGTTGTTTAACATCAGGAGACACACTAGGATTAACCCTGGGAATCTGAATTAAATCACTTCAGCTTTGCCTCCAAAGATTACAATTATATCTACGAGTCCGCAGAGAGAAAAATGATCTCAGTCATTCATAATTCCCTCTCATCAGTTCCCTATGGGACCGGGCCCTGATGGGCCAATGGGAGCTATGGGAGCCATGGAGCCACATCACATGAATGGATCACTAGGTGGGTTGAGACACAGTGCAACTTAGCAACTATGAACGTTTTGTTAGTTTTTTTTCTTTCTGAAAGTACTCAAATCTTTGCTTTACATTCTCAGGGTCTGGGGATATGGATGGGTTGCCAAAGGTGAGTAAACATCTTTAAGCATTTGTTCTTTGCTCCAGCGGCACTTCAGTCACTTCTTATATTATTACTGTTCGGCCCTCTCTCCCTCCAGAGCTCTCCTAACAATATGGGAGGCATGAACAATCCTCCCGGAACGCCGCGGGACGACGGCGAAATGGGCGGCAACTTTTTGAACCCATTCCAAAGCGAAAGTGTAAGTGGAGTGGAGTGTGTTGGCGACATTTCACACCCTTTAACGGTTTGTCCTCTCAATCCTGACATAAACCAGTGGAAGAATGCAAGCAGAGGGTTTGGATGATTGAAATTTAGGAGTGAAATAAAGTGCTAATATGTCCCCATTATAGTAATTTATTTAAGAGAAACTTTACATTTTTTAATAGAAATCTCAGTTTTGCAGACTGTACTTTTCCTTTGTTTCTATTTTTATGCAATCTATGTTTTCTGCAGCTCAAAACCAACAAGGTAAATCAAAGTTGATTCAAACCCTTTTGGGACATTTTACAACAGGCTGGATTCACGGGCATGAGGCCGTATTTACTTTAATGATTCATTTGGACTGTTCTTTTTTAGAGTGGAATGAATTATAAAGCAGCTTCAGTGAATTTTAAACACAAATTAGAAACTAGAATTAAATCAGCCAATCCAGGAGTACCAATCTTTTCCCTTGGAGTTGATTGGTTGAACCCCCAAGAGCAGATGAGGAAGACTGTAGATACTGGTTTCTGTGTTAGCACTAATACATATTTTAACTTTGTGTTTGAACTATTAAAATATGCCGTTAAAAGTGTTTATAAAGGGAGTTTTAAGTATCAATGGTTTTTAGTTATTCTCTGGCGGTTGTGAACCCCAATTCCTGCAAATACTAGGAGACCACTGTATATTCTTTTTGTTGAGTTGAAGTCTAAGTTGTTAACACTCAGTCCATGATGAGTAAATATTAAGATCTGAACACGAAAAGGAGTCCATACGTATTGTCAAAAATTAATCTTAATTGTGAGATTTTTGGTTCCTGCATATCAGACTCAAACATGACTGTTGGATATCTGGGCCTCGAGATCCAAAATAGACTTATTTTAGAAGCAATCTCTTTGTAAATCTCAAATATTTTCTAGATTTAGGCTTCTTTTTAAGCTGAACTTTACACGTTGGGGGACAGCACTCTAAATTTTGCTTTTAGCGACAAAGAAACTCACTTTTATCAATATGTACTCTTTATTACGGCTTGTGTTCTGCTTGCATTGTAGCCGCTTACTAATCTCTTAAAACTTCATTCTGTACCCTCTGTATCAGTGATGTGATTATAGCTTATTGATTGAACTGTATCTGAAACTCTCAAAGCAAACATGTTAGGTTTGGTTAAAATGCCGTAACGGGTGGGAGGTGATGGGTTTGGTTCCCTGCGTTGTGTAAAATTTGTGCTGCTCTCTTACCCTCAACCTGCAGAGCAACGGGGTTCACAGGATGGCAACAAGCTCTGATAAAAGGCTGCAGCTGCTGTCAACTAAAAACAAAACACATTTGATTCATTATTGGAGCGTTCAAGTTGTTCTCCGCGTCTGCTCTGCAGTTCGAGCAGGCTTCCTGTGTCAGGGTTCCTCCCAGTCTTGTCTGGAATTTGCATTTGTCATTTTTCAGGTCTGAAATGACAAGGGAAACAAAGCAGAATATGTAAAAATGTTTGAGATTGAAAACTTTCTTCCTTATTCGTTTAAGTGATAGTTAAATGGTGATTTCCTTAAAATTGCTTAATTAATTTAATATGACCTTAATTTATGACGACATAAAATTTTTCATGTTTTAGTTGATACTATTTTTAATTCACGCATTCTGATTAGGTTCAGAGTTACTGAAAGACCAACACATTTATTAGCAATTTTTAAAAGGGGCATTTTGGAGATTAGAGCAACATAAATTTTAAGCAGGACACGTGGTTCTCAAATCAGGTCTAAGTTTCAACGACAAACATGATTTATTACTTTGCGATATTACAAAAATATGTTACTTTGGATGACAAAATTGATTCAGATTAACCCACATTTTCTTCTCTTTATTTTTCATTATTACATCGCTCTGCTTGAGTTTTAGCGTCGTCTTCTCTTCCATCTACGAATATAAAAAACAGAAGTTGTCCATCCAAGTGGACAATTATGATATTGGCAATCTAATAAATATTGCAGCCTAACAAGAATTGCAGCTAGTGAACTGTAGCTAGTGCTGTTATAAAAGGACCCATTGGCCTTTTTTCTGTTTTAGAAACAGAATAAAGGTATCAGATATTATAAAGAGGTGCTTTATAGAATCTATTGCCCCTTTTCCACTGGCCCTATGGTTAGCGAATACCAAATCGTTCCAAATGAACATCTGAAAAAGTAGGGAGGACAAAAAGTGCCTATTTATCTCACTATCCGAGTAGAGGCCAACTCCAGTAGATTTGTGGGAAATTCAGGAACTAAAATCCAAATGGTTAAACATCTGGTGCTCAAATATCCAGAATGGTCTGAAAACTAATTGTTTTGTAAATTTGAGTCTGGAAAATTGAGAAGGAAGCCGTTTTGGAACCTGACCTGAGAGCGCCGCCGTAAAGCGTGCTTATCTCTGAAAGCAGTTTGACCTCCCTTCCTGTTTGTTGAAGACAACAGGAACATGACAGAGCTGACTGATGGAGTCTGTTGTATAAGCAGCCTGACTCAGACCTCAAGTCTGTGCTTCCTGTGGCTCTGCAGGCCTGGATCTGAGCGCCCTCTAGTGTTTAATCGTTGTCAGTGACATCTCCACTCATTTCTGCCCTCCTCCTCTCCCCATCCCCTCTCTCTCTTTTCAGTATTCACCCAACATGACGATGAGTGTGTGATTTTCTTTTTTTTTCTTTTTAATCTTTCTCCCCCAATTTTTTGTGACTCTGCACCTGATTTTTTTTTTTATTTTTTTTTTTAATCATTTTCTTCAATCCTAACTTGACCCTCGGACTGACCCGCCTCCCCTCATCACACACACACCTTTTCTCCCCTTGCCCCCCCTGACGGCGTCCATCCTCCACTGCCCCAACCCGCCCTCTGTCTTTCCTCTCCTTCCTTCGGGAACTGGTGCGGCCACGCAGCCTTCCGGGAGCGCCCTCGAGCATGCTGGGACTCTAATTAAGACGGGCCCTCCCGGAGCGTGCAAAATGGCCGCCGGCGTGAACAGGAAGCAGTCGCAGGGCAGCAGGAAGGGCCTCCTCTCAGACTCCGGCCCCAGCCTCCCCGGCTTTCTCTCGGGGTCTAGACAATGAGCGAGGGGATGGAGGAGAGCGGAGAGCGCCGCCGTCCCTCATGGACTCTCTTTGCAGCTGCTGGGAATCTCATCAACCACAACGTTGGATATTTTTTTTTTTTTTCATCTTTACTGGTTTTTGTTTTTGCTCCCAACAGATTTCATGGAGGGCCCTCGATATCCCTACAGCATTGTTTTTTTTTTTTTTTTCTGTATGTGTACATTTGTAACAGAGTTGTTGTGATGATCAGTGCACATGTTTTTCCAAAATTCTTTTGTGTATGTAATGTATCATTGCTATTTTTATTTTAATTGTATTATTATGATATTGCTATCATTTTAAGATTAAGGTTGTTTTTTTTTTCGTTTGTTTTTAGGGGCACACTGTTTAAATGAAGACAGCACATGTGCACACACGAGTCTCCAATACAGATTCCTCTCATTTAGAATATTGTTGGAAAGTTAATTCATATCAGAAATTCAATTCAAAATGTTAAATTAACCAGAGTTGAATGTTATAAGTGTATATTTAAGTTAGTGATTATAGCTGACGGCTGATGAAAATGCGAAATGCGGTTTCCAACAAAATTTGAATGAAAACCATCAAAGAAAAAAAAAAAAAAGTTACTGAAAAGTATGTCCACTCATTGTATGCACTCAGTACTTGACCGGGGCTCCTTTTTCATTAATTTCTGCATCAGTAGATTCTCTGCGGGGGTTTAAATCATGCAAGTTTACCAGCTAATCAAGCTCAGACTGCACAAAAACAAAAAAAAATGTGCTGCTGAACAACAGTACAGTCTTTGTTCTGCACTGTTCACTTTGTGTCGGCTTGAGGAAAGTGACAGCTGTACTCCGTGTTGGTGCATGTAATCATGCAATAGCATTTTTTCTTCCACCCAGTTTTCCATTAGCATGCTTACAGCAGGGTGTTTGATTACTGTCAGGTCAGAGGTCGCCATCTTAGCTGAAGCAGCATTTCAGATTTTCTATTAGCTGTTGACTTTGATCAGCTGGATAAATATATCACTCTGTCAGTTTCACATTTTGAATTTAAACACTGAAATAAATGTTTTGATGATATTCAGACTCACTGAGAAGCACCTGTAATTTGGCTTTCTGTGAGCACACTGCCCCCTGCTGGTGGGATTTTATTTCATCCATTACGGTACCTATTGATCATTTTGAAAACATCCAGAACTTTTTACTCCCTTGCTCACCGGCAGCAGCAGTTCTGCCTCCTGCTTTTGTAACTTTGCTGCAGTAAAAAAAAAAATAATAATAATGATGCACAGCTCTATTTATTTATGTACTTTTAATTTGTTTATAAATCCTTTTCTTTCGTTCTTTTTTTTTTTAAGTGTCATCCTTGTTTTTGTTTGTCGTCGATTGCAGAATTGGTAGCAACTGTATAAATCTGCAGATGCACTCAGCAGAGTCCTCCTTCTGAGCCCTAAAGGTTCTGTCCACTCCACCCCACTGTCCTGCAAACTTTGCGGTCCTTTTCGTCTGCCTGTGCTGTTTTGGAGCTTGCTTTGCCTACAGGAAGGTCTAGGAGCCGCAAATCTCTGCTCCTTTGACTAAAAGAGCAGTGTCCCTTCTCTTCCTCCTCCGTCCTTCTCCCTCTATTCTCTTCTCTCCATCAGGCTGGGATTCTCACACAAACACCACTTTTCCCCCCTCCTTCACTTCTGAATTTTTTTGTACAACTCTCCATGTTTTTTTTTATTTGTTCTGTTGTTTGTTTGTTTTTTCCTTTTTGTAAATACTGTAAAATGCATTTTGATATCATTGACATGTTTTGATATTTCAAATCACAACTGAACAGTTGATCAGTAGCGTGCTGATTCAGGCAAACTGTGTGTACTTTTAACCAGAAATGATATGAAACTTAAAAACCGGAGCTGCTATAAACGATTATGCTATTTCACCTCACAGCCCACATTACGTGGGGGTTTGGGGGGGGCCTCTCTGTGCTGCAACTGAGCAGGACAAAAGGAGGAAAATTACCTGTAGTTAGTTCTGGGATAAGTCATCGACACATGTTTTAAACATGATGCATTTGAGGTGACAAAGAAAAATACAAAGTAGGAATTTTTTTTGTTTTTTCTTCTTTTTGTTTTGCAATTTTTGGCAGAATTTTCAAAGACCGGGTGCAAAAACAAATGACACTTGGTCTCGGATGCACTGCAGCTCAGCTTCTTTTGACTCGACAACAAACAAACAAAGCAGGGCACACAGGACACTGGCTCTCAGTCCAGCACACCGGAGATCAGAGTACATACTTTACTATACTATGAAGGATTTTCTAATCTATTTAAAATCAGGCAAGAGAAACGTTTGTGGAAGTAAGAGGAAGGAAGGAGAGAAAAAGCCACATGGACATATTTGTTGCTAAGATGAGGTAGAAAAAGTGCATCAACATGCGTTTTCTCCCATGTACTTTAATACTGTTGTATAAAATGCAGTCCGACTTCTCTTTCTGTCCTGTAAGCAAAGCCGTCACAATGTTGATCATTACTGTATTTCTATCGTGCTGATGTATAATACTGTAACATTAAGGGATGGGGAGTGTTAAGAGAGGACTTTTGGGCAGAATTGGGAGTAAAGATTTTTTTTGTTTTGTTTTTTTTTCTGTTCGGTTCCTCATTATTTCCTCCTGATGACAAAGCAGTATTGAATATGAGGCAGGAAGTTGCTTTGTATATCATGTTAGGGTAGTTTCAGATCCTAAATGTCTTGTGTAGTTAAAAAAAAGAGGTTCCTTCGTATGTTTCTTTATATTGTAAAGTTACTTTAGACAAAAAAAAGTTGCTTATTGGAAAAAAAAAGGTTGGAAATCTACATCGATGCTGATTAATGTACTTTATTTTATTGTTTTGTTTTAATTTCCATCAACTTGTCAGTCGTTTTTGCCTGTGTCCCCCTTGTTGTAGATACATATTAAAAAGAAATAAAATGACTTCACTCCTTTTGCCATGAACACGAGCTCCTGTGCTCCTTCTAGATTTGAATCCCAAACATTTTTCTTCTCAAATATTTATTTTTCCATTAAGCTACAAAAAGACATTAAAACACACAAACTGAGTGAAAAGATGTTAGCTAGTTTTGCTTTGGCGGTTAGTTTTACATCTAAAAAAGCTGACATAGAAAGTGTAATTTATGCAGATCAAGAACCGACTAGTTGATACAAAATAAGGCAGAAAGCTGCAGACGTAGCTGGACCAGACCGCAAACCTATTCATAGCTTCACAGTTTCAGAAGTCCAAATTATTTCGTTCTAACTGCGCCGAGTGACGACGCAGTGACCTCCTGCTCCTCTCCCTGTGACTGAAGCCAGGAGGAGCGAACAGAGAGGAGGCCTGGGGGAGCAGAGGGACCAGGGCTGCTCTGGCAAATGCTGAGGACGGGGGAGAGGAGCAGGGTGGGCGCGGCTGAAACAACACGTGTCTGCTTCCTGCAGGAAAAACGTTGGCTGGCACCTGCAGGTGAGAGTCTGGTTGCTTCGTTAAGGGCGGGAGGTGAAGCGGAGGATTGACCACAGTGACAGAGGGCAGGGTGTTCCTGCGGAGATAAAAGCGAGGGGATGAGCAGGCTGACAGCTTCATGTCTGACCCCTCTGGTGACCGAATCCTCTTGGGGACACCGCCGTCTGACCTGGTTATAAGCGAGTCTTTACTCCAGCATTTATGAATGTCCCCGGTAAACCCAGCATCCAGTCTGTGCGCCACGTCGTCCTTCCTCTGGAAATGAATCTCCTCATCTACGTCTGCATCTCCACGTTCTTCCTCCTTCAAACCCTGCGCCTCTCCTTCCTCCTTCAGGTTCCTCTCCCTCATTCCCTGTTCGTAGGCCCTCTTCAGGGAGTCCAGGTTGTTAATGGCCAACCACGGTTCAGATGACACCCTCTGCCTGGAAGCCGGACCGCTGCACGGACTCGACTGACTCAGCTCGAACGACGAGCGTCTGCTGCCACTTCCATGTTTGCCTGCTGGACATAAACGAAATGGTTTACACACAACAGCCTGAGTTGGAATCATCACTAAATGATTCTATTTCTACGCTTCCAAAATTATACTCTTGTCTTTCGTCCAGGAACAATCTGGCTAAACACAATGCCGTTTAGTTGATGTAGTTACATGCAAGATTCAATGCTAGAAATTCACATCCGAGAGACATTTCTACTTTGCAACTTGGAAATAAAAGCAAACTTTCTTCAGAGGGCATTTGCTAAATGTTAGCCATTCCTAACCCAGTGTTGATGTGAGGCTGGGATCATTGATTATACCAAACTTCTCGTCTTCTAGCTGTAGATTTTAGATAAAATAATTGTGAGGTAGTTCACCTTTACCAGCCAAACAGCCCCGCAGTATGAAGCTGCCACCACCATGCCTGACAGTGGGTACAGTGTTATTGGAGTTAAAAGTGTCATTTTGACCCGTCCAATAACATTTCTCATCAGCTAGCTGGTTCTGCCTTTATTACATCTGATCATAAAACATTTCTCCAGATGACGTTAGATTTCTCCAGATGGAAATTTGCCAACCCTGATCAGTTTAGAGCAAAAGTGTCATTCGTTCTAGTCTTTCATCTGAGGGTTACGATAAGGGCCAGTTAACTGAGACTTGAAAACACTTGGCTGTTTCAATAGAATAATGATCCAAGATTCGCATCAAAAGTGATTTTAGAAGAGGTAAAGCAGACTAACATTATGCTCAGCTATACTGTATGCATGGATCATGCTTCATATCCTGGTTTATTAAAGATACACAACCAGTTCTCATGATTTTAACCAATTTCTGACAAGAGGATAGGTCAAATGTTTTTTTATTTTTTTAAATCCTCACTTGTTCCTCTGAAGTTGAAGATGTTTCCCCCCTCAGGTGAGCTTGGCGAGCCCGTCTTCAGGATGATGTCGGATGGGGACATGCAGGACACGGGGGAGGAGTCAGGAGACGGGGGGACGTTCAGGTACCTCCTGGTCACTGGGCCTCTGTTCGCGCCCGTCTCCGTAGCAATGATGATGATGTCACGACCTTTGGCCCTGCAAGCATCTATTAGCACCTGAAATAAAAGTGTGGCATGAATCATCTGGCTGCTCTTGTGGTACTTTTACATTTGCTTCTCATATCCTCTTTTCAGGACTTTTCTCTCTATATATTTTTTTCCCGTTGGGATAATAACCTGTACTGTGGGTTGGTGCTGTGCGTTGATGGCGTAGACCAAAGCTGAGGCTCCAGAGCCGTCCTCTATGCACGGGTCAGCTCCTGCAGCCACCAGGGCGGACGCCACCAGAGCGCCCGCTCTCTGCATACAGGCGTACATCAGAGGAGTGCGACCCTCCTGGTCCTGTGCGTTGGGATCTGCCTGATTGTAGGTGGTGTTGTTTAAATATGTCTGAAATTCAAACTTTAGCTGATCTAATTGCTGATTGCGTCATCTTCCCACTA
>CAEFZY010013550.1:0-22498 GCA_903066815.1 Brachyrhaphis roseni
TTCCCTTAAATCATTAACATAAACCTTTTCAAAATGAGAATGTTCAATATACCTTTTACACATGCTGTAGAATTAACTGTATCAAAACATTAAACATAATCATTTTCTTCAACACCATAAAAGTAATAAATTGAATCGGTGACAAAGGACAACCTTGGCGCAGTCCAACTCTCTCTGGAAACGAGCCCAACTTACGGCAGGCAATGCAGACCAGACTCTGGCATCGGTCATACAGGCACCTAATAACTCGTATCAAAAGGCCCGATACCCATGCTCCTGGAGCATGGATACCCCATCCATGCTCCCCATCCATCCAGGAGCATGGATGGGGATACTATCCATGCTCCTGGATGGATGGTATCCAGTTGGTACCCTTGTGGGTCCCTTGTGGGACCCTCAGAAAGGCTTTCTGAGGGTCACGGGCGAATCTCATCCACCCCCGGGGCGCTGCCACAGAGGAATTCTTTAACCATCTTGGCAACCTCATCTCCAGAGATTGGAGACCCCAACCTTTTTTATCCATGCCAATTAAGTTGCTCAAAGCAGAGCTGTAACACGTCATTTTTAGAAATGTACAAATATGAAACATTTTGCACATGTAATATTGCTTGTTTTATTGCGGTTGCGCTCAGATGAGACAAGAACATTAGTATCATCAATCCCTGAATGGCTTTTGATTGAGGAAAATTTTACTGTTAAAGTGGGTGTTTTAAAGGTATCACAACAAACTAGCGGTGTACAGATTAAGACTCAGGCTTTTGTGATATTTGGGAGTGAGTGACAGTTTCAGAAATTTCATACCTTTCCGATCCTTCAATAACTGCAAAAGCATTTCCTGTTTATCAGGAACAAGTGGATTCAAATCTATAGTTTTCTTTATGCACACTACTTTTGATCTCTTCTGTCCTGGGATTATCAGTGAAGTTGAGATTTCCTTCTGCTAGCAGGGAAAAAAAACATCTATTGGGTCTCTTGATGTGCAGGCACCGGGAGGAATTTCTTAAGGGGCCATGAAGGTTTACAAGTTCTGACTGTTTGTTGAAAGTGGAAAGCATGTGGAAACTTCTGAACTCTGTGGCTCCTTGGTAAGCATCAATGTCTGGATTTAGTCACTCCCCATAGACTAGCTGCTGTTCTACTCAGTGAGTAGTGGCAGTCATCTCTACTTTTTCTACTGCATCAGATTTGAACATAGTTGTGCACCACAACATCATTATAAATGTTTCCCAACAGCTCTACCGATTTGTCTTCTGGACTGAATGTTGACTTCCATGTCCAACAAATTAATAAATGTTTCTATGGTGGCAGTTCATGATCAAAACACAGAAGACACTAAGTTACAGGCTTTAAAGGCCACCCAGTTATCCAAAGGGTAAATATTAGCAGGAGAAAACAGTGGTGTAGTTGTTTCTGGGAGGTCAGCAAACTAGAGTGGTTGGGAAGAAGAAACAATCCAGCTTTGGTTTTATTTAGCTTTTCTCTATTTGCAAATCGCTGCTGTTTGTCATATAAAAAATAGCAGTATGCACTGCTCAGGACCTGCAAACCTGCTGCTCAAAGCAGTCAAGTTGAATTCAACCTAAAGATGCAGATAATCTTTAGGTTGATCACTGATGAGCTGTAATCATCAGTGTACTCACTTCATTTTGTCTTCCATCCTCCTGTATTAAAAAATACTTATTTCTGCTTCTGTACCCGTGTTGTTCTTGAAATCATTGTTTACATGATTTCCCAGTTAACTTTTATTTCCCTTATGACACAAAAAATATGGTTTGTAAGTTTTGCATATTTGTTCAAAGACAAATATGGGTCAGGTTATTAATGGTTACAGTCAGTGGAAGTGTGTAGCAGAGTAATTTTGACTAATTGTAGTAAGTTGGGTATACTCAGTATAAGGAATGTTTACACATTTCTTTAGGCTTTAATGATGAGATTACATTATCCTGTAACCAGCAGGATTCTTAGTAGAATAATGTGATTCTTGTTCTCAAACATAAATCATTTTCACTGGGGTTAGAGTTGCATAAAAATATCAGTGTTTAGCAGGCTACCTCACTGGTTGGCACCAAACCAGTGAGGCAGATAGTGATCTACCTTGTTCTTCAACACTGCTGATGTCTGTTTGTGAGACTCTCTCACAAAGCCTCTCTGATACCTCCTGTTGAGTCATCACCGCTTGAAGCTATTGTGCTCTTTTGTTTGAATTATGATCTATGAAACTATATACATAGTTTCATAGAGTCTAACTTCTGCTCTGTATTGTGTTTCAGCCCGGACTGGGGTGGTGATGGCTGAGTTTGGGCATCGGTATGAGCAACAGTACTCTGTAGCTCTTTTCAACAAAGTTCGCTATGACATAGAGGGAGGAGGTGGCCCACAGCCACAGCTACTACAGCGCAAGGTAAGGGACTCACTCTCACCTCTACACACAGTTATCCTACTCTGTGAATATTGAGTCAGTACATGGAGGGCACATCAAAAAGGCATTCTCAAGGGTTAGTCATTGCAACTTGCATTCTTGTGCATGCAAAGAAAATGCAAAACGTTTTCTCTTTTTAAAGAACGCAATTAAAAGCAGTAGAGTTCCTAATAAAGTTCTAAAAACTGAATATGGTGCACAAGTTACTCAACATTTTGTTGCTAGGTAACCAAAGAGAGAGCGAGTTAGTTGATGCAACTCATCCAGCTTAGCTGGCTGTGAAAAGGTCATCAGCTGTAGTGGTCTCAGGCTCCGGGCATCAAGGCCCGGTCTGCTGCAACTTCTTGATGTCTCTCTGCTGTTTAACCATTTAATTAAATTGTGCAGGGGAAGGTGTGAGACTCTGGCTCTCAAGGGATGCAGTTTGAGACATGCAGTTCTGGATCAGAATTTATAGCATATACCAGGGGTACCCAAAGTCAGTCCTTGAGGGCTGGCATGCTGCATGTTTTAGTTCTCTCCCTGGTTTAACGCACCTGGATCGAACGATGGCTCATTAGAGGCCTAAGAAGAACATTGACCTGCTGAAAACTAAAACATGCAGGATGCCGGCCCTCGAGGACCAACTTTGGGCACCTCTGGAATATACTATTGGATGTATTTTTTTTTTCTATTGTTGTTGATCATGCATCTATTATGATAAATTGTTATTGATTTATTGCCCAGCCTTACCATTGTGGGCTCCTGGGTCATTAATAGAAGAGCGGCAATTATTTTCTTCATGTGTGCAATCTGTCTGAATTCTGAGAGTATCATCTATTACCGCCACCTACTGGTATATTTCTTCCTTCAAACTGTCACTCTCATTTTCATGAGAGTCTAATGTGTCCAGTTGACTTTAGTTATTAAGTTTAGTTGGTTATGTAGTTTGTGATCCATTAGCCAGTTAAGTCTGTGATCCTCAGTCCTTGTAATGAAATGGAAACAGTCTGTTAGTCGTCACAAATTCTAAAAAGGCATGAGGTTCAATCTGTTAAACTGGTGTAGTCCGTTTCCAACTTTATTTTCATGTTTAAAGCCTAGCAGGCAACAGAAAGCTTATTTCATAAACTAGAGTGACCATATTTTCATTTGGGAAAACCAGCAGGACACCTTGGAGCGGGATGCGGGTTTCTGAAAAGGAGGAAAGTTTCCTTTCTCTCTCCCCCCCCCAGGCGGACACACAAAAAAGATGTTGTTAGCGTACTGACAGCCTCGCTATCTATCTTCTGATTAAGAGTAGGGCTGCCCGCACTGACGCAGCGCCGTGCGCACTGCCCTAGTACCTGTAAATTTAATAGTCCAATGAATGTAATTTAAAAACCAGGACATTTCCTCACTTTCTAAAAAAAAACCTGGGATGCCCGGGACAGGACGGGAAATACGGACATGTCCCGGGAAATACGGACGTTTGGTCACCCTACATAATCTCATATGTTGCAGAATGCTGCAGAATTCACAGGCCATGCTAAGAGTAATGCCTAATGTTCAGTCCAGATTACATAGGTCATTTGTAACTTGTGCTACAAAAACTTTCATCATTTCTTACCATTGTTGAATCAGTATTGAGCATAAGGTTTTGCAGCTCCAAAACATCTATGCAAACACAAGACAAGCATTCTCTTCAAATTTGCAGGACTGAACAGCTAAAAAACATGTAGATGTTTAACAAGTTAAGGTCTGATGTAAGTCTTCACATAAAACCAGGCTACGGTACATGGAAATGCTTTCTGCGTTTGTACCTTATTTACATTTATGCAAAGGTCTGTCCCATGGGTCAGACTTTCAAGTCATTTGAAAAACCAAATGACGCCAAAGAGATTCATTGACTTTTCTGGTATGGTACCTACTGGTAAAGAAAAAAGAACTATAAATAACTGTAAAATTGTTTTACTTTTTTATGTAGATTTATTTTTAAATATGGGATGAAGGGATATTCTTTGGCTTGCCTTCAGTTTTTAGTTAAAGTATGTTATTTCTCACAGAACCCTTTGGAGAACAAGTCCATCTTCTCTGGATCAATCTTCCAGTGCTTGGAAGAGAACAAGAAATGGAGAAATCACTTCTTCTTTGTCCCTGACACCTACAATATCAGCTACTACGACAACAAAGCCGTAAACGAGACTGATTGGACAGCTTAAGATGATGCTGACCGACTTCACCGATGCATTAACACCTCCTGCCTTTTTTACTTTCCAGGCTCATGAGAAACACCTCCCTCCCAAAGGAACCATTAACTGTGCTGGTTACAAAGTGCTGAACTCTATGGAGCAGTACATGGACCTTATCAGCAGTAGTCTGCCTGGTGAGTACTGCATTGGTGAACGAGACACCATTGCTGGGTGCCTCGGTCAGCTGAAGCTGTTGGATTTTTACTGAGGACAGTGGAACACAGTGCTGTTATGTTGTGATGTCACTATGTAATGTTCAGTGTGTTGCTGTGTGCGTCTCATACATAATTTCAGGTGTGAAAGCCAAGGTGGGAAGTGCTCCCTTCCTAAAGTTTCCTTCCCAGTTTCCTCTGATGCTGTGGCATCCTTACAGCCGACACTACTACTTCTGTGTGGAGACGGAGAAAGAGCAGCAGAAGTGGCATGCTGTCCTTCAGGACTGTGTTAGACATGCAAACGATGGTAAGAGCTGCCAGCTAATTGTCGACAGAGACTGCTAGATTAAAGACATCAACTGATAACTGAGTTATGCAAATATCACTGCCTAATCCAGGACTGTTGATTTTATTATCAGAGGTAGTTTTTGTTCCTCAACTAGAGGACTACGGAAGCAGCATGCTGTCTGCAGCTGGAGCGAATAGCTACAGCATCTGTTGTCTGTTCAGCACCAAATCTTAAATTAGTTAAATACTGAAATGAGAATCAGAAATACTTTATTGACACATAAACAGCCCTGAGCCAGACCAGCAATATTCTACCTTCTAGGCCTGCAATGTTCTAGTTTAGAGTGTACCTGCCTCTCACCCAATGACTGCTAGAGAACCGATGAGTAATTTGCTGTTTAATTAACAAAGAAACAATCAAACAAAAAAACTGAATACTGAAATTGTTTAATAAACTAAGCAGAGGTTCCCCAGCTTGTGCGAACCAGCTTCAGCAGGAACAGCCTCAGCATCACCCATCACCTCTCCCTCATCATAATGTACCTTATGATGTGGTAAAACAGGTGATAGGATCATGTCATTGTTAATTTCGATTTGCAGAAAGTGATTTATGTACACCACTTTCATGTTTCCACCTGAACATTTTAATGAAGTTCAGGTCTAAACTCTGACTGGGCCAAAGAAACGGCTTGGTTCTATTCATTTTCAGGATTTTGTTCCAGATTTGCTGAAGTGTTTGAGGTTATTGTTGTATTAATGACCCAGATCCAGTCACAGTTCAACCTTTTTACAGAGAGCCTCACATTTGACTGTAGAATACCTATTGCAAAACAAGCACAAATCATCTGTCTCCAATCACCATGCTTGACAGTGAGCATAGTTTGTACCGATGTTCATTGTTTTAGCCAAATCCTGCACTATTTACTTTGGCCAAACATTTCTACATTGGTCTCATATTTCCAAAGCATACTAATTACAAAGTATTTTGTTTGATCAGATGCAGCACTAGAAGCCTAATTTGCATGATCATATTCTTAGAGAAGGTTTCTCTACTGTTCAGTATTTTTCTAAGTGTTCATGACTGTCTTGTCATGAACATTAAACATGCTTTTAGTTTTTTTTCTTTGTTTTGTGAGTTTTCTGAGCAATGCGTGGGCTAATCCCTGGATAAATTTGCCAGGAAATCACCTCCTGGGAAAATTTCCAATTTTGTGAGATATTTTTCTTACTATGACTCCACCAAGTCACAGTAAGCCTATTTGCAAAGCGAAACACTTTACAAATACGCAAACATCCTATGAGGCACAAACACTGAGTGAACTGAATAAAACAAAATCTCTTTAATCACGTCTGTGGGTGTTCAAAACTAAAAACCCATATTGATAGGAGTGGCTCACAGCCTTCCAACCTCAGTCTCCATGAGAGCTGTCTGGCTCAGTCTTATTGAGCAATGTTTGGTCTGTTTACTTCTCATACTGCTGGAGGCAAACTGTTGAAATACAGCAACTTCCCTAGCAGTGGTGAAGTCATCGTCTTTAAACAGTGCTTTTCATTTCTTTGTATTTGGCACAAAACTAGGAGATGTGTGCTGATGACGTTGAAGCTGCTTGTGTTGAGTGGATAGAGGTGATGGCTCATTCCTTAGTCTGTAATATAATAGCAGATGACACAATAGTTCTCTTGTCCTTGCCTCATATGGTTCTGTTATAAGAGCTGGGTTTTATCCAGGCCTTTGGCAACATCTAGTTGCATTTCCTTTAACTGTTTCTTTTTTCTTTTTTTTTTACTTAAAAAAAGCAACAAAAAAACCGAAACAACCTGTTTAAAATAAAACTACCAGCTGACTGAATTGCTGAAGCAGGACCTTCGGGTGTCTGAGGAGATTCCTGGCACACATTGGTGGACAGATACGGACTGGAGCAGAGTTTCTAATGTGCTGGTGTGGACTGTAGTACATAAAGATTGACAAATGTTTCAAATCTCTATGACCTAATCCAGAGTTGGCGAAAAGGATGGGCTTGAACTGGCCTACAATAATGTGACTTCTGAGATTTATGGCTGCTAAATGTTGCTACAATCATTGGGTGCACTTTTTTTTTTGTCTTGGTTTTTTTACCATTTTTTTCAAGAGTTTTTGCGGCGCTAGTGGCTCGTATTTTTTGTGACAGTAGGCTTCCAGGGGGCTTACAGGGGATATTTTTACCTGGAAGGAGAGGGGGGAAGACATGCGGCAAAGGTCGCTGGGACCGGGAGTCGAACCCGTGACGTCCGTGTCGAGGACTAAGGCCTCCAAACGTGGAGCGTGCCAACCCCCTGCGTCACCACAGCACAACCCTTACTTTGTTTTTTACTTATTTATTTTCATTTTCCTCATTGCTGTGTTATACATCATGGTAACTGTTCCTTCTTTCAATGACGCCTGATCTGCCATACACACTCCATCCAAACATGTTGCCAGATACACTCACTGGCCATTTTATTAGGTACACCTGTCCAACTGCTCATTAACACAAAGCCAACCACATGGCTGCAACTCAATGCATTTAGGCATGCAGACATGGCCAAGACAATCTACCGCAGTTCAAACCGAGCATCAGAATGAGAAAGAAAGGTGATTTAAGAGACTTTGAAAGTGGCATGGTTGTTGGTGCCAGACGGGATGGACTTAGTACTTCACAAACTGCTGATCTACTGGGATGTTCATACACAACTATGTCAAGGGTTTACAGAGAATGGTCCTAAAAAGAGAAAATATCCATTGAGCAGCAGTTCTGTGGGTACAAATGACTTGATGCCAGAGGAGAATGGCCAGACAGGTTTGAGCTGATACAACAGCAACAGTAACAACTCGTTGCAACTGCACAGAAGATGCTTTTCTGTGCAGAAGAGCATCTCTGAACGCACAACACATCGACCTTTGAGGCGGATGGACTACAGCAGCAGAAGACCATACCAGGTTCTTAGCTCCTATCAGCTAAGAACAGGAAACAGAGGCTACAATTCACACAAGCTCACCAAAATTGGACAATAGAAGATTGGAAAAACGTTGCCTGGTCTGATGAGTCTCAAATCCTGCTGCAACATTCGGATGGTCGGGTCAGAATTTGGCGTCAATAACATGAAAGCATGGATCCATCTGCCTTGTATCAACGATTCAGGCTGGTGGTGGTGTAGTGGTGTGGGAGATATTTTCCTGGCACACTTTGGGCCCATTAGTACCAATTGAGCATTGTGTTAACGCCACAGCCTACCTGAGTACTGTTGCTGACCATGTCCATCCCTTTATGACCACAGTCTACCCATCTTCTGTAGCCATGTTATAAAGTGCCAATCCAATGCTTACTTGAACACATCAATGATTTCACTATACTTGAATGGCCTCCACAGTCACCAGATCTCAATCCATTAGAGAACCTTTAGGATGTGGTGGAATGGGAGATTTGCATCATGGATGTACAGCCAACAAATCTGCAGCAACTATGATGTCATGTCAATATGGACCAGACTCTCTGTTGAATGTTTCTAGTACCTTGTTGAATCTATGCCACGAAGAATTAAGGCAGTTCTGAAGGCATAAGGGGGGTCCAACCCAGAACTAGCAAGGTGTACCTAATAAAGTGGCCAGTGAATGTAATTAACACTATTATGGCATTCAAAATGACAACAGACCTGTTTTCAGCTTATTTTTGCTTGCCAAAGAGAAAATATGAAGTATTTATACCCTCACATTATTTTTTTATACACTCTAGATGTTGACAATACTTCCAGCATAGATTCAACGGGGGATGTTCAAGTTCTGTGGCAACAGTGCTAAAAGCTGGTCCTATTGCAGCCATCTGCATCACCCTTGGTAAAGGTTCTCTGTGTCAGCTGTAAAAGAAAAGCCTCATTTGCCCCTTTCAGATCAGCTCTTTGCAATCAAAAGACTCAACCACCAACCTTCTTTCATACATTTTTCACATCATGTAAGTGGATTCAGTGCGATCACAGCTCTGTGTGCTTACAGAAGAAGCAGCCGGGATGTCGGCACCAATGGGGTGTGGCTCATTATGCACAGAATTTCTCAGTTTAGACGCACACTGGAGGACCGTTGGTGTTTCTGTGCTCTCTGCACTAATATCTCCACATCTCACTTTTCACAATATCATCTTACTTTTAAGGGCTCTTCATGGTTGGGCCAAAGTGGAGACATCAGCTTTTATTGCCGCAGTTGCATGATGAACATCATGTCGTTTTGTTCTCTGCCTCATGTCTTTCACCCCTTTTTGTCACAACCCTCCTGACAAACATTTTGGCCACCTCTCAACATGAAAATATTGTGTAAGTGGTCAGAATTACACTTACATGGTCAACTATGTTGAGGGTATGTTGACTACCCTCAACATAGTAGTCAAGGCTATGTTGAGAATAGCCTTGAGAATTTGCTTTAGCAAAGGCTCTTTTATTCCATGAGAAAGCGTACTGTTGAACCAAAGCACTAAATTCCTCCTGTTCATGCAAACACCATGCCGATGCGTTCTGTTGTTTCTATTGGCTTGTGATAATATATATATCAATAGCATCTCACAGGTACCATGAACAATTCAGGCTGCACTCATTTTACTTCACTAAGGCATGTCATTGTATTTTTGAGAGAAAAACCTGTAATTTGCTTTCCAGAAATTTTATCAAACTTGGTGTGAAACTAGCATGCGACTGAAAGTGGGAGAGAATGTAAATCCTTTGTTTGATGCACCAACACATTTCCCTGATCAGTATTGTTCTCGGTGACCCTGTCCTAGAGGAACATAACAGGAGCTTTGTTCCTACTTCACTTCTGCTGCTTGCTTTAGCAAAGGCCCTTTTAACTAACTAACATGGCCAGACTTACAGTTACTCCACAGTTTGGAGCTGCTGTCTTAATTAGTGCAGGCAGCAGATTAAAAAGTACAACTTTGAATAAGAGCACATAGTGACTTCATGGTGGTTCTGTAATTGTTTAGTCAGTGATGTTGGAACTATACATTGTCTTTTTCTTATGTTTCCCAACAGTCACAGGGTGGTTTTGGAAAAATGACTTCTCCAGGTATAAAGGTTCATGATGTTAGTTCATCCTAGTATGTTTGTGTTAAAGCAGCCAGATCTTAATAGAATTGTCCCGTAATTGGTCATTTATTCATCCAGTGACCTAGTTAGCCTTAAGGGATAGCAGCTGTCCTTTAGTTCAACTTAGTCTATAAATTTGAGTTTTGCAGCCAAATGGCTGAATCAATACATAGTAGGCAGTACTGACTATAAAAGGTAAGATGTAGAATGGATAAACACCTCAACACTAAGCTGCTAACATGCCCAAATAAACTTGCACTGTAGACTGCTCACCCAGCGGTGTTGGCTGTGTTCATCTTTAAGTAGTAAGATGGATAAACAGTAAGAGCTCAGAGGAGAGTAAGCTTCAGACAAATTCCACTGGCTAGGCCTCTTGTTGGGTGTCTCCAAAATACTTATTGCATTGCCTTGGAGGAGAGTTTTTAAATTCCCTGCCTACAGCACTCTGACATTCAATGCCATACTTTATCCTTCAGATGGTTGGGTGGCTAATTTCTACATTGCCCCTTTAACTTCGTTTTCTTGCTGTCATGTTACAACCACGAACATTAGACAAATGCTCAAGATAACTGGAAGAGCTGCAGATCTCCACAGCTCAGGTGGGACAATCTGTCAACAGGACCACTATTAGTCATGCAATACTGTGTAAAGACACAATAGTATCAATGAGACTGACGTTATTAAAAGGAAGCCATAGTCATCCTGTTTGCAGTTGTTATGAACCATTTAAGTTGAGCACAAAAAAAAGTTGCTATGGTCAGATGAACATTTAGACCAAATTGCAAAATGCTTCCATCACCATGAATATATCATCCTCATGGTAAAACATGGTGCTGGCAGCATCATGTGATGGGGATGCTTTTCCTAATCAGCTGGTAGAGGTTTGCCCCTCCATCCCCTAAATGTGGTTGTATAAAGTTTTGGCTGTCAAGGTGGATGAGGATGCAACTGCTCACCATGGTTTTCAGATATTAATTGTCAGAGAATTTGAAAACAATGTATATTTTTTGTTCCACTTCTCGTATATATGCACTTTTTTGTATCACTCTATCAAAATTTCAGTAATAAATTCCAATAATCCTATTATGGTTTATGGTTGTAAGCTGACCAAATATGAAAGATCTTCATGGGTGCTCATACTTTTTTAAGACACTTTACCTATTCAATAAGTTAGAATATTATTGAAAATTTCATTCATTTCATGAAGTTTATCACTAAGTGAAGCACATAGAGATTAAATACACACAGATGGTTGTTTGAAAGCCTTTATTTATGATAATTATGATTTTCCACTTAGTTAATGAAAACATGACATATAAAATTCAAATATTACATCAGATCAATAAGAAACATACTTAATACAGAAATAGATGTCGTAAAGGTTGTCACATTTCATGAGTTTTAATCTGTCAAACATGTATTCATGTGACTATGTGATGGCAGCACTTTATCTGACACACCTCTACATGTGTATACAATGTCCTTGGTAACTGCTGTTTTCTATGTAGTGGTATTATTTCTGTAGCATATAAATCTGTAAAGTTCACTCCCTAATGCCTGCAGTGGTGATTGGCAAAAAAGCCATAAGGAATGTTGACATTAGTGTTTTAGGCAGGAATCGCTGCTGGATGATATGAGCTCAGACTCTCTCCAATGGCTCACCTCAGATCAGCAAACTGATTCTTAGCAGAGGGTTGTCAGTGACACACCAGGTCATTACAAACCCACAACACCCAGTAATTAGAGTCCAGTAATTTAGTGTGCCACTTTAGGGCTGCAACCTTTTATTACAACATGCTGATCTTGTGAAGGTGGAACAAAGCTGATCATTTCCTTTCATTATGAAACCACCATTACAGTGGTTTATTGTATGAAGCACTAATAGAAGGTGCTCATGTTTTCTTCACATTGAGAGTAATGTAATTTTATTGTATTGAGGCAACCATAAGATACATTAATTAAACAACGAATTGTGTTAATGGAGTCGTGTTTGAATACATTGTCAGAGTCGATACCCTGTTCCTCCTATCAGGATACCCTATAAAAATGAAGGGGTGGGACTGTTTCCATGTCACTCCCGCCCTCTATGTGAGAGCTTGCTTTTAAAGGATGCTTCAACTTGTTTGAACACCTTAATGGATTAAATCTTGGTTGGCTTTAGTACACTCTGCTGATATTACAGAGCTTTGGCATCTAAGCACAGATACCAGCCAGTCATTTTAAACTGATATTCCTGACTCACATCTTATTTGAAAAAAAGTGCAGTGGAACTGGAACAAGGAGGGAGTGACTGTTTTCTTTAATTCAACCAATCCAACATTAGTTTGAAATATCAACTGCCTGTCTGTAAAGTATGGCAGATGAACATCTGAAGGGTGATTTTATTTTTTTTTTTGTCTTTTCTTCTTTAGCTTAATGTAAGTGACTTGTCTCCTGGAAACCTGCTCGACCTGCTTGTTTGTGTTTAAGTTTTGTCTGTAGTTCATGTGAATCAAGATCAGATCACCTGAGCAGTGAGGGCTTTGTTCTACTGATGCCTTTTCAAGAGGCCATGCCACTTCTTGATCTAGATATTGCCACTTTACAGTGTTGGTGATGTTTTCAGTTCTTTAGTCTGCTGTGACTTTGTGAGTCCTGTCAGTAGTTTAGTAGTTAGGTCTCTGAGCTTAGACCTAATTCCTCCTCGCTCTGCAGGGGCATCATGCAGATCCGACAGGTTCCCGTGTCCAGGCTTTTACTGTATTGAGTAATAAAGCTACAAGTTTTCAGTCAGACTTGGTGGCAGTAGTGGCCACAGTTTTATTTTCTGCAGTAAGTTGCATGCTAAATGCTGAAGGCCTCCAGCTTCCTCAAACCTCAAAATTTACTAGAAGTACATCACTACTAACCTAGAGACGCCACACAAGTCTGCTTTATTTAGCAGTGGTATGTTGAATATAAGACCTGCAAAGAATAGCAGTGATGCTTTGCATAGGGGGATTATTCTGCCATAATTTGAGAGCATACATTTTCAGTTTGAAAGCAGGACTTCACGTCTTTCTTCTCAAAACTTCTGCTCTCTTTCAAATAGTCACAGTCACAGCAGACATTGTGCTTTCTCAAACCTTCCTCCTCATGCTCAAAACTCGTCTTTGCTTGGAGCAGACCTCTCTGCTCGCTTGCGAATCATTCTCTGGTTGCATGGAACAAACATGTACTGTCTCAGCCAAAAGAATGACAGTGTCTATCTCTCTATCTCTCTATATGTCTCTCTATCTATCTCTATCTCTTTATCTCTATCTATCATGGCTGTCATGATAGAAAGGGAAAGGTGGCATAGAAAGTGTCATTTTGAGTGTTAATTCAGAGAACCAACCTGTTGCAAAACTTTTGCAATAGTTTATTGCAAAACTTCTGCAATAAACCTTTGCAATAGTTTTATTGCAATTGAGCTATTTCAATGGCAATAAACAAAATCAAAATAGAACACTGTTTATTTTGCAGAAGAACCTAATTTGCTGTGGTGGTTGAATAATTTTAGATGCCGCTTTCTCATGTTTCCCACCTTCAGTCATGTCTCCATGCGATCCTAATGTCAAAAACTGCAATGACTAATATTTTTCAGTTCCTTCCAAGCGTCTGAGAGAAGAGCGCACAAACACCAAGCTTCTAAACACTGTTCATTTTCTGTTTCTAGGTTTGTCTGAGGAACATGAAGTCCAAACTCCAGCTTTTACCGACACAGTCCGAGTTTACCGCCAGGCTCAAGGGCACTTTGGCACCTGGGAGATGATGTGTGGTGTACCATCACAGGTAAAACATACTGAACGTATCACCATATTTCTGCCACATACCAGCATGCCACACTCACCATGTGTGTTCTGAGTTGAGGCTGAGAGTATTTGGTTTGGATCTCATGGTAGATATGAAAGCTTTTGTTTATTGCAGCTGAAATAGCTGAACACAGCTAAAACTGCAGGTTGATTCTCCAAATTAAAACAAAACCTAGACATGTATGTAGTTCATCAATCCAACTGTTATAATACAATAGGAGAATTCAACTACAGTAGTTATCTTTATATGACAACTGCATTATGTTTTAGCATTAGTATTACACTGTGACATCTTTCTGCCGTTTTAAAAGATATTGTGAGTCTGAGGAATCTCCAGAGGAACTTCTTATATTCTTTGGATGCCCATCAAAATCAGAAGTCATAATGGAATTTGAAGATTTGTATTGTATTGTTCTAGTTGCATACATTAGAGAAACTGCAGTGTGACTCTTGGGATATTTTAGCTTCTTTTTCTGCTGCTGTTTTTACTAATGAAAAAATAAGTCAACGTTTTGAGCTTCACAACAATCTGTTTTAATGTTCTAGGTGAGAATTAAAGGGTAAAGTTTTTTTAGCAGATTGTCAGAGTAAGAGCAGCCAATGGAAGTAGTCTGTTCATCCCCTGGCCTCATCCAGGTGGCACCATTTTTGCCAGTACACAGATGTTCTACCATGATACCCCAATTTCTGAATCTTGGTGAACACACAGTCTGCCAGTTGAGCCAGACTGGCAGACTGGCTGAACCACAGGATTCCTTGCAGATCCTGTCTAACCTAGTGATGGAGAGCCTCCTGCCTGAACTGCGGGAGCTCATCTCCCCTCGCCTCAAAGGAAAACTGCATGAGAGGCAGAGGAACTGGATGCTGGTGAGACACTCCATCACTTGTCTTCAGCTTTGGGTTTAAAAAACCCAAAGCTGGGTTTGTTAAACCCATAGCTTAAATTATGTTTTATGTCTTTATACCCCTATTTTTCCAAAATGAGAAATATTATAAATGTAAACTCTTTGGTTTGTTACTCTTTCCTTTGCTCTACTCCTTTGTCATGTTTTCCTGATCAGTATTAGATCTGTTTTATTTTATAGAAATGATTCTTAAAAACTATTAAGAAATTACACTCATTGGCCACTTTATCAGGTACTCCTTGCAAGAGTAGGTTGGACCCTGCTTACCTTAGTTTCAACCAACCTAGGATGTCTGAACATTCTTCAGAATGTCTTGTCCATATTCACAGGGATTTCATTCATGACACAAATCCCTCATTTTACCACACCCAAAAGGTGCTCTATGGGATTGAGATCTGGTGACTGGAGGTCATTATGGGACAGTTGATTCATTGCCATGCTCAGGAAAGCCAGTTCGATATTGTTTGAACTTTGTGACCAGGTGCATTATCTTGCTGGAAGTATGTATCACTGTATCCGTATGGGATGGGCATGGTCAGCTGAATGGGTCCTTGAAATAATATTTAATTGGTACTAAAATATCCCCCATACCAGCATACCACCAGCAGCAGCTTGTACCATTGAAGCACGGCCAGATGCAGGAGCTCCTGCAGGATATTATCAGAGAGTAGGCACAGTACTATCACTGCACCTGACCCTATGAGCACAACCACATCTCTAACATGCGCGTGTGTCACACAAACCTAAACCATACAAATATAGGCAACATGCGCATAATGTGCATTGCCCACAAAAACTGTGAATCTAATCTGTTTTTTTTTTTTTTTTTCCCAAAGTCCAAGGGGTGTTTTGATTTTTTCAATCCCTTAACCTGCAGAGGATACAGGGTTACAGCCACGCACCGGGTGGCTGTAACCCGGTGCGTAACCCGGTCTCTCTGTCCCCTTGAGCATTCAAGGGGACAGAGAGAGACCAAATGGAAGAACCGTGAACGGAAAATGCTTACCCTGAAATGCAAAGCGGAGAAACTGCCAATGATGTGGTGCAATCGGTACATGAAAGTATGAGTCCCTCAAGTTGACCAAGGTGAACCAGTTGCCTGGAGAGACTGTCTGAAGCACATCCCTGATGTTCAATATGTGGAAAGGGACGGCCTTAAAAAACGCATTCAGACCTCTCAGGTCCAAAATCGGGTGGAGTCTGCCAGTCTTTTTTGGGACATAAAATACCCTGCAGGGAGTTGGCAGTCTGAGCTTTCAACTGGTCGCGAATTACTGTCATGCTGTAAAACGAGCATTTTGCAGGGACAAGGGCAGAACAGAACAATTAGGGTAGGCCACATCAGTCAAGGCCTCCCTTAGACGATCGGGCTCCAAACAAGAGGGACACAGATCATGCCCATCTTCCAACTGGAGAAGGGCCAAACAAGCTTTTCAGAATGGCACGTCCAGCATGTCATGCTCACAAGACTAAGTCAGGTTGAGCTGAAATTTGACATCAACAAGGTGTTTTCATCCAGCTGGTGCTCACTTGGTTTTCTTTGACTCTTCTCTGTAAGTCACAGATGGTTTTGTGTAAAACTTCCAGTAGCTTAGCAAGTTTGGAACTACTCAGGTCTTCGCAGACCCCGCCATGCTCAACATCACTTGAGTTACATTTCTCTGTCATCCTGATGCGTAGTCTGAACATCAAATCAACACCACATCAAGATGCATAAATGCCTTCAGTCTATTGGCTAGACATTTTCCAGGTGTACCTCACAGAGTGGCCAGTGATTGTAACTTTTAGTCATTGTACTTGTGTCTAACTGCAGTTTGTGCATTTGTTTAGAAAAACTTGCTAGGGTCTTGGCCTGATTTAGGCCAATTTAAAACCAGTACTGTTGTTACAGGAGTGTAATCCTTCAGCTGTGTGTGTTCTGTGTGCAGATCACAGATGCAGTGTACAGTATGGTGCAGAGCCTGTGTCAGATCCAGTATGACGCTGCGGTGCACAAATGTGAAGCAGCACGCTCCTCTCTGGAAGCTTTCATACGAACAGATATGGATCAGATCATCACATCCAAGGAGCACGTAACCACCAAGATCAAAGGTCAGCAGCATCAGCCTGGTCCTTTTCCTGAGTGAAAAGGAAAATGACCTTTTCACTCAAAGGTCAAAGGTCTTCCTTTGACCTTTGATGAGGTCAAAGGAAGATTCTGTAGCAGCCACAAGGGTTTCTGTGGCTGCTATTTTAAAAACGATTATTTAAAATGAACTGACTTTGAACAAGTTTTTTGCATATTTGTTAAAACTATCATTATGTTGTGACAGTATAATATAAGTCAGATAATGTGTGAAAAAAACTGAGCTCCTTTGCCTCCCCCCTGCGGTCATCTGAACAAATACACAGCTCTGACAGAAACAACCAATCAGAACCAGAAAGAAGGTCTTAGCACTGTCAATTACCCTAGTGTATGCCCTGCTCACACCCTCCCTCTCACTCTCTGCTAACCTACATCTGATTCACTACAGCAGAGCCTGTCAGGAATGCTCAGGCTAGTTAACATGGTCACCTGGTGACAGATAAACAATTTCCTCTAACAGTTGTTCCTCCACCATTAGCACATTGAACAGTGTGTTCCTGGCTCTGATAGGTTGTTTTTGACTGGGAACAGTCCATTTTCTCAGATGATCATAGTAGCTCATGGAAGAGGTGGAGTAGCTTGAATTTTTTTAATTCTGTCAAGACATAGTGACACTTTGAACAAATATTTAGAAACCATATTTTTCTAAAAGTTCCAAAAATATAAGTAGTAACTTAATAAGCATGACAGGACATTTTCATACCTATAATAATGCTATACTCTGGAGCTCCTAAATCCATACATTGACCTCTGACACTAAGGAAGGGGCTATAATAGATCTTAGAACATTTCTGCAGTTTTAAAAAGGCTGCTGCTGACAACTCTTGAGATTTTGTTTGGATGTTGGCAAATTTGTTTGAAAAAGTTGTACAATAGCAGCAAAAATTTCTCTGTCTTATAATGTCAGACACTACTGTATTTATTATCTTGGTGCTGAAACCTTTACTACACAAATACAATTGCTTTTTGCTCCAGTTTAAAATGATACATGTGGCTTTGACACCAAGAGTGTGATGGTTTATATTGAAACTATTCATTCGTTTTGTATGATCACTCAGTTTTATCTCACTTGTTTGTCTGCTAACTTAAATTAATATTTTGAAGTGCACCATTAAATTCTGAATAAAAATCAAGTCTGTTTTAGAGTAGAGGATTATTTTTTTCTGTTAGTATAGTAGTGAAAGTATCTATAAACTTTCCTTTCTGTTACTTGTATCATAAATATACTTTTACTATAAACACACTGTTTACACAGTTTGGGAAACATTTACCTTCAGTCATCTGTCAGTTCTCTACCATTGTAGTGCAATAGAAAAAAGCAGATTGGCAGCATTTTTCACACTCTGTGTGTGAAAGGCTTTTTAGCATCTGCTGTTTTTATTTCACTGCAAAGATCTGTTAAATAGATTATTATGAACCAACCTGGGATGAGGTCAAAGGAAGATTAAGATATGAAGACCAAATGTGAAGCATATGATATATCTGACGCACTGCTGCTTATTAATCATTGTTCTGTAGGTTCTACCTCCTCCTGTAATTTTTGTCTATGCTTGTAGAACTATTGTAGCAGCAGCTTTACAACTTTATTAGACTTTCACATTATTATGTAGAAACTTTATCACTTATTTCATCCAATGTATTCAGACTGCTCATGTCTATAGACTGTTAATTGTCTCTGAACAGAAGGCTTATTGATTAATTCTTTTTTTTTTTTTTTTTTTTTTACTAAATCTGGCTCAAACCTATTTCTAATGTTCCCTGCTCTCTTGTAGCTGTGGTTCTTCCTAAGGCTGAGAAGTTACTGAAGGTGAGCATCCAGCCTTACATCAGCTCCATTCTAGATGCCCTCATGGAGCCCACCAGCCGAGGCTTCGTTGAGGTCCGTGATGTTTTCTTCAGGGAGCTGGTGGACATGAGCAAGAACAGCCTCAATAACGGTACAAAGGAGACTGTAGCACAGGTGAGCTGGAGAATCAACGATCTGTACCTTTATCAGTTCCATCCCAAATGCAACCATTTGTTGTCATAACAACAGCAATAATCTGATGTCCCACAAACCTGACCACTCCTGCTCTTTTCTCCCCAGCACATGGAGAAGATCTCCATGCTGGCCTTCCACCCAATGAAGATGCAGAGCTGCTATGAAAAGGTGGAGCAGCTGAGTCTGGAGGGGCTGCAGCAGCGATTTGACGTCTCCAGCCCCTCAGTGTTTGTTCAAAGGGCCCAAATCCTGATGAGAAAGGTAACAATCTGATTCTTATGCTGATATTGAAGGAGCATCATAGGAATTATTGCCACCAAGTGTCCAGATTGGCACATTGCAGCCTGCACTTGTAGTAGTGGAGGTGAAATAGAATGGGTCTAGGGTTTCTCAGAATGCCGTCACACTTTTGGTACAGCTAAAGTCCAAATGCTGGAACTCAGAAAGAAACAGATTAAGTCTAGAGTTCATGCTCCAATTTCTGATTTCAAAACTGAAGAGATTCTAATGTACTGACCTTACTGTAATTCATATTTAACACTAAGCAGCAGACTGGGGAGCAGCTTGGGAGGTATTACAGGATATCACACACTGTCATCAGTGTGTGGATTAGGGTGAAATGAGGTCAGTGTATGACAGCTGTTTGACCCGAAGTCATTAGATTATTAAAACTTTGTCATTTCTTTGCATTGTTCGAATACATAAAAACATGGCCTAGTGTTGCCAAAGTTTAAGCTTTAGATTAAACTTTGGCAACACTTTATTTATTTGGCGGGGTGTGCATAAAACTGACATTACATGTTCATAAACATGACTCAACACCTGCCATGAAGATGGAGTGTTCATGAATGTCTATGACTATTGTCATGAAGTGTCATTCAGCAAATAATGACACTTTTAATGCAAAATTGACCATGTTGTTGGACTTTTATTACAAGTTGTAATGCAACTTTGCATTAAAAGTGTCATTATTTACTGAATGACACTTCATGACAATAGTCATAGACATTCATAAAGACTCCTTCATGTTCATAACAAGTAGCTCAGAAACACAGAGTTCCTTTAAATCTAGACTAAAAACTCAGCTGTTTAGACTTGTTTTTGAAATCTAATCATAAAACATTAATCAATAATCTGATGTGCAAAATGTAATGTTGTTGACTGTGTGTTCAATGACTTTGTATTTTTTCATTTACATGATGTAAAGGACTTTGGAATGCCTTGATGCTGTACAAATAAAATCTGATTGATTGATGTGTTATGCCATGTTTATGACAGTGTCATGTCAGTCTTATGCACACCCCGTCAAATAAACCTTTGTATCAAATTACTTTTTTTGCCTTTTACTTAAGCAAAACAATAATTGAATTATTGTTTTGTGAAGAAGTCACAGAAGGGAAGATTGTCTGTCTTATTGCAAATGTTTATCCTCAGCAAATGGATGATGCAGTGTATACATTTGAACAAATCCTACACCAAAGTCTGGAATCTCAGGGTACTGAGGATTTGTGTAACACCATCCAGCGGTGTCAGGACAGAGTTATAAAGGTACAGCACACTTGCCCACGCACCCCCACATACGCCCACACACACCCCCACAAGTGCGCGTGCCTTCTGGTGATGAAACCATGCTTCTTCAGACATCCATTGCTCATAAATCCAGTTCTTGTGTTCGGATTGGAAATTTTCATATTAAAAAGAAACCAACCAGCTGTTCTTTGTTTACTAACCTATTGACATAACACAGCAGCAGCTGTGGGTTATTGAGGATTTTTAGGTAGAATTTTGATCTGTTCCCCCCTTACCTTTATGAAGAAGCAATTAATTCTGTATTCTGCTTTACAGATACTAGATGAGAAGCTTTTATGATAATGACCTGTTTATTCTTCTGATTCTGATCGTTTGTATTTTTGATAAATAAAAGATTGATATTTGAGAGGTTATTTATTATTTTTTTACTTTGTAGTCCTGACTCCACTTATGGAGGAATTTTTCTGCCATAATCCAAGAGCACACATGTTCAGACCTTGTTTAGCAGTTCCACAGCAAATATAGAGACGTCTTAGAGAAGAAAACGTTATAGCAAAAAGAGACAAATGAACAGACTGAAAAATAGAATCCAAAAAGAATATAAAGATGTCTACACAGCACCAGAAGAGAGTACATTTAATTTTTTGCAATCTTAGACATTCAAAGTACAAAACATTTATTTAAGGGCCAAATATTGTATGATATGTCTCCTTTACGTATTATCACTTATTCCCAAACACTCGGTACTCACTCTTTGAGAATAATAAGGAATGTCCCTGATGGAACTTTTAGCGTTTTCTAGTTTCTTTTGTGTTTGTTTCTTCAGAAATTTGACTATGACAGCAGTACAGTGAGAAAGCGTTTCTTCCGTGAGGCCCTCCTCCAGATCTTCATCCCCTACATGCTGAAGCAGCTCACCCCATCCTGTGCTTCAGTAAGTCTATTACACTGTATTCCAAATTATTACGCAAGTGATATTTTCTCAGATTTTCCTAAATGGTCAATGCAAATGATGCTCAGTATAATTTTCAAGTCATGATCTATTACAGTATAAATCAAATTTTACTGAACAAAGCTCCCCATGAGAACAGTATTTTTTTTCAAAAATGAAAAACTCCAAATGCACTGTTCCAAATTATTATGCACAGCAGATTTTCTAAACATTTTATGGATTATAAAGAACTGCAAACGGTCATTCTTTGAATGTGTAGCATTAAGTGGTCACATGTAGTAAAACCAAAAGCTATTTCAATCAAAAACATCTTAACAGTCAGAGTTACATGTTAACATTGGACCTTCTTTGATATCACGGCACAATTCTTACATCCATTGAACTTGTGAGTTTGTGAATAGTTTCTGCTTGAATTTCTTTGCACAATGTCAGAATACCTTCCCAGAGCTGTTTTGATATGAACTGCATTCCACCCTCAGATCTTCTGCTTGAGGAAACTCCAAAGGTTCTCAATAGGGTTGAGGTCAGAGGATTGGTGGTGGTCATCCACTACTGAGTCCATCTGGACCATCCAGGGTTGCACAGCAGTCATAAGTGAACAAGTCTGTTTGAAAATGAATCTTCATGTCCGGCTGGACCCACTGGGACCGTTTCTGCTTGTGAGCTCTGGTTAGGGGCCCAATAGTAGGTTCATGCACTGCAAGCCTCTGCAGGATCCTCCACCTTGAGGTTCCAGAGGCACCAGCAGCTTCAACTAACTGTTTACTGCTTTGTAAGGGCATTTTAACAGCTGCTCTCTTAATCCAATGAATTTGTCTAACAGAAACCTTCCTCATTATGCCTTTATCTGTACAAAGCATCTTTGATCTGAATCAGCCACAAATCTCTTCACAGTACGATAATGCTTCAGTTTTTATTAAATATCTAATGTTTCCATTCCTTGTTATATGGCACTACACCAGGGGTGCTCATAAGGTCGATCGCGATCTACCGGTCGATCGCGGGAAGGTTTTGAGTCGATCGCGGCAGCAGGTGA
>CAEFZY010013552.1:0-28033 GCA_903066815.1 Brachyrhaphis roseni
TATATATATATATATATATATAGACTGCGCTCTTCTAATAAATACCTTGCATCCTGCTTAGAACTATGTATAGAGTTGATCTGTTTACATGCTCTGAATGTTAACTGTTACACCAAAAAGCTGCAACTTTTCAGCTGCTACATGAAAAGAGAACATGTGTTGTGAATGCTGATGTGACAGTGGAGCTGAAATGCTGTCAGCTACCAGACTTCAAAAAGCCTTGTAGAGTGTTTAAATTACAGGCTATAGAGAAGGAAAGAGATCTGAATCAGCAACAGTTCTACTAGAAGCTTCAATAAAAATCTGCTTTTAGGTTTTTCTTGAGGGAGAGCTAACGCATTGAAAATAAAATTGAAAAAAATGGCAGCGAGAGTCAAAGAAAAAGGCTGATTTAGAAATAATGCTCTGGGCTTAAGTGTTATATCCAGCTCCGAGTTTGATGAGCGTGGTGGACTAATTAAAATATGGGCAACAAAGAGGAGCTAGAGAGAGAGAATGAAAAGTGTCAGAGCTTCTATGTGTTTGTGTGCCTCAATGTAATCTCAGTCCCTGATGCCTGTTCACCAGATGTACAGCTGGTTTTTTGTTTTTTTTGAAGAAACTGAGACAAATAGCCACTGAGATTTTTATTACCCTGCATATCTCACCCTATCCTTCCTCTCCTCCATCTGTCTTCACTCTTACTGCTCTTTCACTCCCTGCCCTTCATATATTCTTCTAATCTCCTGTCCCTTCGTTCCATTTGTGCTGCTTGTTATTGGGGGGTGGAATGGCATTGCTCAGAGGCCAGTACAGAGCATCAAACTCGGAGGTCTATTATCAGTTGGCTACAATGCATTGCATTGGAGTAAAAATTACCACTTAGCTCTGAACAGATGTCTTGGTTCATTTTCTTCCATCAGTTTAAATTCGACCCAAAAAGAATGTACCCTCACTGGCCACTTTATCAAGTCCTTATTCAGTTGCGTATTAAAACGAATCAGCCAAGGATATGATTGTAGCTCAATGGATATAAGCCTCTAGATGGGCTTGCTGTTTGGGTTTTCAGTAGGTGGAATAAAGGAAATTTAAGTGACACTTTATAAGTGTTGGTACTAGATAGGATTGAGTATTTCAGAAGCTGCTGATCTAGTTGAATTTCCATGCAAAGCGAAGAGAGGAGTATTTGTGCGACCAGATATGCCGGTGAGTCTAAGTTGTAACATTCAGATGGTATGATCAGAATTGTGCGTGACCAGCACAAAGTTTGTATCCAATCTGTCTTGTATCTAATGGAAGACTCTAGATCCTTGAGCATAGTTTAAAACAACAACTTCGATGAGTATTGTTGCTAACAATGTCAATACTTTTATAAACTGTGTATCCGTCTGTTGATGGCAGGATAACACACCATTCCACAAAGCTCAAATCAATCTCAAGTTTGCTTCCTGTACATCACAATGAATCTGCTGCATTCAAATGACATTGACAGTAGGCACATCTAAATACAATATATCACCACATGTTAAAATATGGTGGAACTGGAGATTTGCAGCGAATAAATCTTCTGGAATTACATGATACCAGGGGTGGACATTTATTATTTATTGCAATAAATTTCATGTCATGATAGCTATCGTTATCACAATAAATTCTAATTAATGATGTTTAAAACCCCAAACTGCCTGTATTGTTGGACTTTAAGATCAGCACCACTCATTTCATGTCAGTTTTGTTAATGAAAGACCTTGTTGGTGGTTTTCAGATGGCTTGGCTGATTGTATGGATCCAGACTGCTGTCTTCAGCCCTCTTGTCAAAACCAGTTATACTGCAAAGGGTCTCCAGACCCTGCTGAAGTGCTCAGCCAGTCTCCCTCCTCAATGGCACCCCAGCAGGTAGGGAACAGCATAAAATTATTTGGAAAACTTTGATTTGTCTTCCAACAGTGACAATCACTGACAATTATATTATTTATTTGTTTATAATGCTTGTCTTTCTTAGGCGGCCAGATCTTTCTATCAACGCATTCATTTCCTGGTTGGCCCTGAATCTACTCATGTCATCACTGGAGAGTCTCCATTCAATAAAAGGTAATTGTCTGTCTATAATCCGTGAGCTTTGTGTGTTTTTGTTGTTAGGTAAGTTTTGTCAATAAAAATTAGTAAAAATATCATTTGAAAGTCTGTTTGCCAAGCATGTTTGTGCAGCGCTCACTTCCCAACCAGTTTGTTACAGTTTTTATGCCTCTCTTGTTAGTGAGAGTAAGGGACTCTCTCTAAGTCTTACAATCCAAAGATCTTCATATTTGGTGAACTGATTATTTTATTTGTCTGTTGGTCTGGGCCCACAAATTTTTTTGTTCTTGCATCTTATCCATGATAGTTGAAGCTAAATTGCTTTCCAAAGCTAACGAGGATGGGCTTTCAAACGAGGGAAGAAAAGAAAGGGACTGCAAGAGGAACAGAAATGATCAAGGAGAAAACTATGAAAAAATAGGTTTAAGCTGAATATTATGACTGGTCACATCTGAAGCAAACAAATAGCATTGATTAGCATGGTACCTGGCAGTGGGTAAGATATGCAGAGTTAACATTTTGTCCTTAAAACCGATGTGTTTGAAGCAGAAAAAATCAGGTGGATTAAGGATTTGAGCAAATTTAACAAAGACCAAATTATGAGGGCTGGCGCATTGCAGTGGTCAAGAGGTTAATGCTGGTTCTGGTAGAAAAGTGACAGATCAGAAAGTGACTCACAGTTTGTTGTTTGTGGAACCACACAGAAACCGACTTGGCACTGTAGCTATGCTGACCCCTGGTCCACGGAGCAATTAAAAGAGTTGGCCTGGTCTGATAAATCCCGTTTTCTTTAACATCACATGGATGTGTGTGTGGGTGTGGGTGTGTGCGTGCGTGTGTGTGTCTCTATGTGCGTGTGTGCATGCGCGCGAGCGCGTGTGCGACAATGACATGAACAAAATATGGCAGCCGAATGAGCTACAGTGTAAACAGAAGGAAAGTCACTACAGCCAATGCAATCCTTTGGGAAATGTTCTGCTGAGAAACCTCGCCTCTTTTACACATAGATGTTACTTTTACGTTCATTACTGTTACAGATCATGCTCACTTTTTATGGAAACAGTACTTCCTGATGACTGTGGGCTCTTTCAGCACAATAATGCACTGTGTCACAAAACAAAACCGAGTTTGTTGTTGACCTGGCCTTCCCAGATCAACATCCCCAGACCAGTTAAATCCAGCATTGGTGGGATTTGCAGGACAAACAAGTATGATCTATGGGGCCACCTTCCAGGACTTAAAGGATCTACTGCTACCATCTTGGTGCCAGATAACACAGCAAATCTTCAGGAGTCTGGATGACTCCATATCTCAACAGGTCAGGACTCTCCAGGGACCATACAGGAAGTCTTAATGCAATGTTTGATGGCTTATTTTATTTTTGTTTAAATCAAATGTAAATAAACAATTCTTTTAATTTCCCTCATTGTCCTTGTTGTCAATTTCTCATGGCAATTAGCTTTTGTGGTGGACAGAGTCAGTTTAATGAAGAAATATGATGACAAACCTAAAGCCTAAGGTCTGCCAACTTTTTTTGTTCACATCTGCCACAAAGATGGCATTCATGTGATCGGAGGGATGGAGAAAGTGGCTGTCTGCAAAACACATTGAGTCAAAGTTGCGCCGCTTATGAGGAAGAAACATAATGGCATTCTTATGCAGCCGGCTTGTGTGAATGTTTCATAAAAGGAGAGGGCCATGAACTCTGTAATAAAGTTGTCCAATATTTCTATAATGAATGGGCTCACAACCTTATAATAAAAAGGATTTATTGTGCGTGTGTTTGGTTGCGTGTATGTGTGTGTACGCATGTTCTTGTTTAGCTGTTCTATTTAGGACCATTTCTGGCATATTTGCCAACCTTCTGGAAACCTAATGGGGACCAAAGCCCGGTTCTAATACGACAAACAACCTTGTCTGGGGTTAAAGTTTAGATTTGGAGGTATGGTGTGAATTAGGCTTCGGTTAAGGTTAAGGTTAGGAATAGATTAGCAATAGTTAAGCATGTCTGGGTTAGGCATAAATGCAGTTACTAAAATTAATGAAAGTCAATGCAAAGTTGTAATAATGGTAGAAATTCAATCTTGTGTGTGTAGGGTGTGGGAACCATTTCTGACATAATTACTATTGTCAGGAAGTGCTATCCTTCTCCATAAGCAACATTGGTCCTTCATACACAGAAGTTCATAGTTAAGACATGGAAGACATGGTTAAGGACTGGTTGATGTTAAAACCACCTGTTTATAGATCAGATTACACCATACACATTGAATGCAGATGCAACGTCCAAAATGGGGGAATCAGTGAGACAGCAAGAGAAAAAGAGAGGCTGTTCAAACCTGTTGCTAAAATCCATGCCTGCTGATCCAATCACAAGTGGACAGCTCTAAGTACAGGTGTGAACGAATGCAGGGAGGAACGAGGATTCACTCAAGCCCTGGTCAGACCTACCATTACCAGGCATCTGGCTCTTTCAATTACAACTAGAACGCTTCAAGTGTAGGAGAGTTCACACCTACCACTGAAATTCCTTCTGAATGATCAGATTTACGTCCAGACAAACATGCAGCCGGGTCACACAGCCAGCTGCCAGAAAAGCAACATGAAATAACCTCAGTAGTTCTCTTCAGATCTGTTTCCATGAAATCACAAATATATCCAATTACCTGAACTGTATCAGTCGCTTGATTCATTTGAGATCATGTTTGTAGACTTATTTACACAAAATCCAATAAGACAGATTATGTTACTGAACAGGCAGGATCAGAGAGAAATGAAGCAGAATAAAATGATTTGTGACTTCAAAGGGTTTACTGGTCGTGCAAAGACACTGCAGGTTTCTACCCTGTGAACATGAGCTACAAGAAAATGTTGATGTTGAGTATAAAACATAGTATAACATTGTAATGTCTTGTACACATTCAGCTTTTACTGTTTGTTTTGACAAGGAGGATTTCATGTAAAAATTAAGACCATGTTCAGAATGAATGGTACCTTACAGTATTTGTACCTCTAGTTGGCTTTATGTATTTAGAGATTCTGCAAAAAACAAGGGTGTGTTTTTCTTGTGTTTTGTTCAGGGTAAGTATTTCAGATGAGATAATAGAGATAAAACATCTAGAGTTCTTTGATTGAATACACCGGACCATAAAATAGCGTAGCAAACCGCACAGACCTGTGCCAGACTGCTCAGGGGAAATGAGGCATTAGTTGGGTCTTGTTGGAAAAATAATACATTTTCAGCACTACTATGAATAATTAAATAATTTCAAGGTCAAAACCTCTGAATCATGACTTATAAGTACAGACACAGTTCTGTGCTGAATGTCCCTCATATTCAGACATCCACAAAAATATGATAATGGGTTCTGATGAGCCTTGTTTGTCAGATTAAATGCAGCTTTTCAAAAAAACAACCTTTGAGCAGCTATTAAACATACTTTAACTCAATCCCATATTTTATTGGTTTGATGTGATACTCTTCTCTTAAATGTTGAATTTGAATTAGGTGTAAATTGAAATCCATTATTAAGTGTTTGTGTGTATTTAGTCTATCTTGTGTTTTATTTTGGGAGTTGAGTTAATGAAATAAATGTACTTTTCAATAGTAATCTAATTCATTGAATGGGTCTGTTTATAATGTTCTGTCACTGAATTTTCTCAACCACAAGATTGACTCATGTTGGTTTTTTACACTTGATGTCTCTGTTTGCTTTACAAATAAAAATCAAACATCAGGTTTTGTCAGTTTTTGCTAGTGACTGTATCTTTTACTAAAAACCTCCGTTCTGTGGTTGTCTCTCCAGCTTGGTGTCGATAATCCGAGGCCAGGTGCTGACGTCTGATGGAACTCCTCTGATTGGAGTCAATGTGACATTTGTCCACTACCCTGACCATGGATACACTATAACACGCAAGGATGGCATGTACGTATTTCTCTCTGAGACCATCGCTATACATGTAATATTCAGCTAACCAGTTTGAATTTATCTTCAAAATAATTCACTTAGAAGTACCAACATTCTTTGAAAGTTCTACCTAGCAACTTGAATAATGTAGAATGTAATTTTCTAATCTGTTGCAGAGTGAAAAGTGACATATTAATTACAATTTGGTGTTTGTGCAAATTACAGTAATCAGTGCCTGATTTCTGCCATTCACTGTAGCTTCTGCTTGTTTCAAATAGTGTAAAGAATTTGCTAGACTTGTAGCCTCCTTTTGTTCTAAAACACTGTGCATATTTGGAGCAATAATTGTGTCCCTTCTTCTGATTGTAACATTTAGAAAAACAGGCATTATACTTTTTTTGCATACGTATACATAATTTCTTTCCAATGCAAGAGAACAGAAATGGGGAATAAAGTCAGTGACTTTGATTCCTTCTGACTGATTGACAGACACGAGAACAAAGACTTCAGACTCGGCTTAAACTCTCTAAACAATCCAGACTAAACTCAGACTGGCATCATGTTCCAGAGCTTGAGTCTCTTAAAACAATATTAAAGGTGAAGGTAAAGTGATCAGGGTTGATGCTTTGATTAATGATTAAAGCTGTTCTCTCTGACCGTGAAATTAAGCTAAAAGGTAATTACCGGTATTTTAATTCTGCCTTGCAACAATTCTGTGTTTTAGGTACACTAGCCAGCATGCATCAGATAATTGTTGAGCATTGGCTGAATGAGACCTGACTTGGGCAAAAATGCTTGTAAATGTCTCAGCAGGAGAACAAAGGATCAATAAATCTACTTTGAAAGCACAGGATTAAAGATTTTTTAAATGGAACTGATGGTTTATTATGAGCTTCTATGATTTTCTGTTTTGTCGACATGAGATTTAAAATTGTGGGAAATGCTGTCTTTGTATTGTGCCACTGACTCAACTGGATGTGACACAGCAAGCTACCAATGCAAAGTAAATGTACAGGAAAATCAATTGTTAGTTCACATATATTCAGAATACATTTTAGATTCCTTTTAAAAAACATAGACTGCTCATTTATGCAGAAAATCCTATTAGTTTATTCTAAAACTGTCCTTTTCGTTGATGATTTAAGCCAAAAGTGAGCAGTTACTGCTTATTGTCAGAGGAAAACTGCCTCTATGAAACATGTTCAGTGTGGAACATGAAAGGAGCCAGCGCTGGAGCTCGATGTGTCTAACTGTGTGAGATAATGTCGTTTTGTCACCCCTTTGTAAACACCATTATGCAAATTTAGCCAAGAATTATTCTGACCAGCTGTTTTCTTATACTTATGATGAGACTGCTTAAATGCTGTTGAGTGCTAGTTAATAAACACACACCTGCCAACACTTGTGAAGCCGCTTTTCTCCCATGATATTTCCCAAGCTGTGCAGAGACATAATTGTAATTTCCACAAACACCCTCTTTGAAAACATTTATTTTAGAAACACTGCTTAAAATTTCAACCCATCTGTCACTGTAACTGAGTTGCCCACAACATGATTCAAGAGGCATATTTACATCTGCTCACAATGCACGGTGTTGGCTGACCAATTGCATTCTAAATGATTCCCCTTGCTATGTTGCTGCTGTTGCTTGGATCACTTCAGCACAGTTGGCTGAGAGGATACAATCAAGTGTGACTCTTGAAAGCCTAGCAGAACAAAAACAGTGTGTCGAGCCATATGTGCTTCTCATCAAATGTGTCAAACAGTTGACAGTCCAACTCTCGAATCTACACTTTGGCTGTGTTCATTTGTTTTGTTTGTAATGTCTGGAGCTAAAAACAGCTCAGAAGTTGCAGATCTTCTATCTGTCTTCACATGGCAAACCCTGGCAGGACGATAACATTACAAAACTACTTCCAGAATTTGTTTTCACACTGGCAGCTAGTCGGAACGTCGTTGTTCATACACAGCTTTTTGTTGACTTCGTTTTTGTTCAAAAAATAAAATGGGAAATTCTACAATGCATTTATACACAGTTTTAAAACTTGGTAAAAAAAAAAAAAAATTGCCATTTTCTTTGCTCAATTTTACATAAGACCCTGGATTCTAGGGAGGGTTTCATGTTTCAGACCAACCATTTAATAGATCAACCAACCTACCACGTAATCTAACTAACTATAGATCAACGCACTCATATACTAACCAATACATCAAACAACCTCCAATTAAACCAAGTTAGCAATCAGATATCAATTAACTTACCCGTACACATGCCAACCAGTCAATCTCCCAACCAACCATTAGAAAGATCAACCCACCTGTCAATTAATCAAGCATTTTACCAGACAACCAAAAGTTCAACCATCTTACCATCCAACCAACCAATGACTTAATAGACCAATCAATTAACTAATTCAATGAATAGCCATCCAAAAAATAGATCAATCAGTTATCAGCATATTTGTCAATGTAAATAATCTTAAAATAACTTCGGACTGTTTTTGGAGCTCTTTTAAACTAATCCACCTGGTTGTTTGTTGTTGATGTGTTCACAGGTTCGACCTCCTGGCCAACGGAGGGGCATCACTGACCCTCAGTTTTGAGCGTGCTCCATTTATCACTCAGTACAGAACCGTGTGGGTGCCATGGAACGTCTTCTATGTGATGGACACTCTGGTGATGAAGAAGGTACATTTTGACACGTATTTCTACATAGATGACATGTTTCCTTAAAATCATAATGTGGTAATTAACCACATCTGCCACTTAGACAAAGGTTTTTGAACTTTTTGACTTTTTAGTTCTTTCCTGTGACTGGAAACATACTGACTTAGGATGTTATTAAAGGAAGATACTTGTTCATAATTTATATACTGGCACTGGTTTATGAAATGAATTATGCCCAGTGAAATGAAGGAATTTATATTTACAAACAGAACACAGTTTAATAATCTGTGTTTGTTTATTCCAGGAGGAAAATGACATTCCAAGCTGTGACCTGAGTGGCTTCATCAGACCCAGTCCAGTGATTGTTGCCTCACCCCTCTCTACATTTTTCAGAGGATCACATGATGATGGCCCCATTATACCTGAAACTCAGGTATGGTAAACCTATTTGAAGGTTACTGCAGATTGTACTACAGCTATTAATTATGTACATGTTAAATGTTAATTTTGCTTGACCAAATTGTGCATTCAAATGAAAATTTGTGCAGAAATGAGAATTTCTTTGACCTCAATGCTGCAGTAAAACAAAAAAACTAATCAATAATTATTAATATCAACAATTATTGTTATTGACTGATGTAAAACACCTGTGTAGTGATAGATTTTTTCAGTTTAAACATAAATTGAATCTGCACTGCACTGGCAAAACATCACTCAACCTGTATTGTTGACTTAAAGGGGGAATTATGCAAAATTCATTTTTTTCAACATTTTCATAACAACTGAAGGTAACATAGTTATTCGTTATTACAACTATGTTCTTCGCATTTTACTAAATATAGCACGCAGCTGTGCTATAAAATGGCTCCAGTGCCTGGAAAGTACATAATACCCCCCATTTGTAAAGCTGTTATGAGCAAAAAATCTGTTGTATTTAATGTTAATGGAATGAAAATAAATGTCCCCTCTCATTCTGCCATGCAATAATCTGTTTTTATTGCAGAGTGCAGCTTTGTTCTACATATTGATTGTCATTTTAATGTTTATGGCTTTTGAAATAGCTGTTGCATATGCTCTGAGGCAATGACCGTACACTAAATTATTCTTAGTTCTACTAACGTCCTCCTAAAGAAGGGCATTGTGGACAAACATGCACACACAGCTAAGAATTGTTCTTTCCCTTTCAACAACTTCTGACCGCAAATGAGAGTGTGAGCATCTGTGTGTGTTAGAAAAGAAGAAAACAGAAGTATTTCGCTTGTGTGGCTTCAGGATGAATTGGGTCTACTGAAAACAATGAAGAAGAGCGGTTGTGTGTGTGTTTCAGATTTGGGCTTTTGGTCGTCACATTGCATTAACCAGTCTCCTGTGGAAGTGAAACAGACGACAGTAGTTTAGAGTTTTACAGCCCTAACCAGTGTTCCATGATTACTTTTTATTTGCCTTGTGTCTGTAATTCTCTTGTAATGCTGCAAAAAAGAGAAAGTGTGTGACTGAAGTAAGTAGGCGTGTGTATGTGGGGGCAGCTGAAAGGCGAGCCAACCAGTAGTGGCCTGATAAATTTTGGCGAGTTGGCTTCATCAGATAGAAGGGCAATCTTAAAGGGGACATAATGGATATGTAATGAACACTTAATGTCCAAATAATGAAAAGCCAATCGTGCTGAAAAACAGTGTAACACCAGAACGGTCCAAGAAAGAGGAATGTCTCCCCGAGGACCCTTTTTTTGAATAATCTTTTTCTTAATAGTCTTCCTCTTAATCAAAAGTGTTCTTTCTCTTGCCTCTCTCACTGTTCTCCAATTAAAACTGTGGATATTTTAGTAATTAGTAAAAAACATGATTGCACCGCAATCATTTCCACACACACACTTTGAGTCTTGGCACGTTTCCCCTATGCATGTTGGGGTACCGCTGCTTTCCTCAAACACTCCAAAAACATTCATCCATCTTTCTATCCATTCAATTTAGAGAAATATTTTTTTTTTTGACCGTATGATGATGCCACAGTGCCCATTTCTGGAGAGAACCCAGACATATATAGGGAGAACATTCAAACTCTGTGGAAACCCAGGAGCTTCTTACTGCAATGCAACAATGCTAACAAGTGTGACGTTGTGCAGCCTAATTAGCATGCATGTTAGGTTAATTAGTGACTAAATTGACTTTGGGAGTGAGTTAAATGTTGTGGAACAAACATTGTGTTGAATATTCTCTCTTGTAACAGGCTTACATTGTTATTTATTATTCAGTTGTCATTTTAAAATAATCCTGCTAACATGTTCAGGTCTGTCAGTGTTAATGCTGTGTGTCAGTTCACAGCTGATGAGTTGGACTCCACCTTACAAATCAGGGTCATTCTTTGCCTCAAGCATCTTTTTGTCTTGATCACAAGTTATGGTAGGAAGGGACAGGAGATGCACAGGCAGATGTTCCGACTCTCAGCTGCGGTCATGACTTGACATTTCTGATCTTAGAGCTCCAGGAAGGAACTTCATCACCTCAAGGGGAACCCGGATTAGAGTGGCTGCAGCTGCACATCGAAATGAGAAAAATTTTGAGTAGTGAAATGAAATAATTGTGAGCTTTGATTGTGTTTCTGCTGTTTTTCTGACAGGTTCTCCAAGAAGAAACTTCAATACCAGGCAGTGATCTAAACCTGGTCTACCTCAGCTCCAGAGCTGCTGGATATAAACCAGTCCTCAAAGTTTCCATGACACAAACATCAATTCCTTTCAACCTGATGAAGGTGAGATGTGTGTCCTTGTAGTCATCTAAAATAATTAGAATCTGCAGAATCTGTACTAACAACATCTATTTCAACATTGTCACATAGAGTAAATGTGAGGTTAACTTTAGTGACCTTTGTGTCATTGTTCTATTGATACAGGTTCACCTGATGGTGGCAGTAGTGGGTCGTCTCTTCCAGAAATGGTTCCCTGCCCAACCAAATCTATCGTACACGTTTATCTGGGACAAGACAGACGCCTATGGACAGCGTGTCTTTGGATTATCAGAAGCAGTTGGTGAGCAGCAAATAAAATGTCTGACCACTGCGTCCTTCAGATATTTTACTAATTATTTTTCTACTACTTAACACTTGGTTGCACTATCTTTGAAAATATATTATTTAAGCTCAGTTTCTTATCTCAAAACAAACTTCTGCAATGACTACTTGCTAATTTGAGATGCCAAATACAGTTTTACAGCGACAGCTCTCATATTCAAACTGAGAGATATCTCCTCTGTTCTTAATATCAATAAATAATGACTTCATGCAGCAGTGAGGCTACAAAAAATTATTTAAATGCCGTTTTTTTTATATATATATATATATATATCTAATCGTGTTGAAGTTCTTAAATAAATATAATTATCTTGTATCTTTTTTAATACCAGCTGGTTAAAGTTTACCAGAACCAAAAGTTGGAAATCAAGCACGCATTTCTGATCGGTGCTTCTAGATCCTTTTTAAGCGTTTAAACCAACATAATGGTTGTTCTTGCCATTATGAGGGTACAATATGTAGCAAAACTGTAAACTATTTGATGCTTAATATGGATACGTTTCCAATCCCACATTGTAAAAGTCTGTGCACAGTTCATTATGCAATCAAAAATAATTTATTTACACATTCTACTTTATTCACTAGTCTTACAGCTGTTAAATATTGTGTGTGCATGAATAAGGAGCAAAACTGGAGCAAAGTTCCACAAACTTTCTGTCTAATACATTACAGAAAAAATCCAATCCTGGCTAACTTAATTCAGAGAAAAAATATTTTCCAAATACATTTATCATATTGAGCCTAATCTTGAGTTTTTCTAATTATATGCCATGTTGATCTTGAACCACTCTAAACGTGTGATCTGTTTATGGCCTAACCTTTTGTAAATTAGCTTAAGAGCTCTTTCCAGATCTGCCAGTGGTGACCTGAAAATCAGACTAGAAGCAGTAATAATTGTCTACATACAGAGGGAGGGAAGGTTGCAGCTTGATCTGTTAATATATCAGTGTCAGAGCACTCCTCCTCAATAGTGTTAGCCTTTAAGAATTATTTTATTGTCTTAAAAGGCTAATCTTAAAACAAAATCTCTCACAGTAGGAAATGCCAGTGACATGCAGATCATCTGTCATATAAACTTCAAAATCAGTTGCATTCTTTCATAATAGTTAATAAACACGTAGGATTCATCGGAGAGTGAAGGTGCCTTCAGGATCAAAAAATCTGCTGCTGCCTTTGACTAAAACCTTAGCTTTCACTGAGACATCAAAGCAGGATGGAAACGCATCAGACACAAACGTGTTGTGCACTTATTACTGGTAATTGATTCTGCACATGTCAGACTCATCTTGAAAGAGACTTCTGCTTCTGTGAATGACCTCAAACTGCATGTTACTGTGGATGTAGACACTACTTGTTACAATGGGAAAGGATATTATCAGGCTCTAATAGCAGCAGCAGCAGCAGCTGCTGCTTCAGATGCAGTTATCTGAACTGTAAATTTGATGAAACACAGAAGTACTGAAAAGATAAAACGGCATCAGGAAGGATTATATAAGTAATTCTGCATGATGCTGAATGATACGGGTGAGATTGATGAATTTGCTGAAGAACTGAGACATTTTAGAAATAAAAGAAACACATTATGCACTGTAATAAATGTATAAATAATATTAAGAACAATTGATGATAGAATAATAGTAATATAATGATAAATTAATGAGATAAAGACAAACTTCAAGATGTTCTGATTGCTTTGACTTGACATTTTTATTGAGTTTGCAAAAATGTAACCTTAAGCAAGCAAAAGTTATCCTATAATCATCAAGTATAATAAGTGTTGTTTATCATTACCTAAATGTTTATGTTGTTTTTCAAGGGACAAAAATACATCAGGACACAACTTACTGAACCACCAGTCAGTTTTATAGCTTGAATTTGTATCATGCAATGGAAAATATCAGATATGAATTCATCCATTTATAGTCATATTTTTATTCTACAGAGGGAAAATGAGAAAGCAAAATCTTAGAAATGAACCGAGTTAAAAATTATTTACATTTAGAGGCAAGTTTAGTATGTACATCTACCTCACATGTTACCATGGGTCTGTCATTGCATTATGTAGAACCTTTCATGCTTTCATAATAGTAACAATGCCAAAAACATGCAAATGAGTTTCATTTATGAATCCCAGCATGCTGGAGAATACCTTCACTTTATTTTCTAATTAGGTGTGTGTGAACGTGTGTGTGTGTCGGAGTTCACAGTATGAGCTTCTCAGCTTGCATAAATTAGAGTAAAAAAAGGACGCTGGAGCTAAAGTGTCAGTAGGCTGAAGAACTGTAACTATGCTGTTAATTTTTTTAAATAGCTGACTTTTTCCTAATTGTTTGAATTTGGATTTCACATCGTCACACACCTGCCCTTCTTCTGTGTGTGCCCAACAGTGTCAGTGGGGTTTGAGTACGAGTCATGTCTGGACCTCATCCTGTGGGAGAAGCGAACGGCCATTTTGCAAGGCTATGAGATGGATGCTTCCAACATGGGAGGATGGATGCTCGACAAGCATCACATTCTGGACGTGCAAAACGGTACGAGTCATGACCAAACTCCAAATGTCCTTAAGTAGACGCTTCTGTGCATATTTTATCAAGTTAGGCCTACATACCAAGATCAACAGCAAACATGTCTTTTCTGATTTATCTGGATCGTTGCCTGCTGAAGTTGTTAAGTGCAGTACATAGAGCAGCATGCATAAGATTAGAGTAAGCAAGTCCTGAAAATATTTTCCCCTGGAGTGTCTTTTTGTTTCTCCACTCCATTACCTGGTTAATTGTATGTTAAGGAGTGAGAGGTCATAGCTAATAGCAGGGTAAAAGTATGTTCATTCAGGCAGTTGCTAGAGTGATTGTTTTCATGCAGACTTTGGTTGATGGAGCATCTCAAACATTGCGCATGTGCGTGTGTGAGTGTGCGTGTGTTTCTTTTGGGGTTTCCTTGATTTGTTCCAGTTGACCAGAGGTATTTTAGGAGCCTTTTATCTCTCTCCTTTTCTCTTCTGAGACTCGCTCCCATTCACACACACACACACACACCCACACACACCCCTTCTGCTCAGTCTTACATCTGTCACTCTGCAATTCCTGCCTAGTCTCATCTCCGAAAACTCTTTGCTTTGTCTCATAATGTGTTATCACGCTGCCTCCTTTACTATGTCTTCAGCCATGTCTCTATTTGAATCGACAGTTTTAAAAAGTTTTTCTGCTGCTTTTTTATGGGAGAAACCAGCATATTTAAAAAAAAAAAACACAAGACTGCACACACACGGATGGAAGAGATTTAGAGCTGGATTAATACAACTCCAAATAAAAGATAGCCATGTTCTCTGTTCAAAGCGTAATTAGAAAAAGAAAAGACTCAGAGAACGCCTCAACTTTCATTTTTCTGGATTTAGGCTCAGGGTTTTTGTTTTTCTTTCATACTAGTCAACCATTGCTTATACTTTATGTGCATCACTTAAAGAATGGACCAGTTTACTCCAAAAAAAATACATTTTATTTAGTGAAGAAATAATACCAGTATTCTGAACAGAACTCAACAATAGAAAGCATCTGTGAAAAACTAAATGCATCTCAACAACCTGAGATATAAAATGCACACACCTTATTATTTAAAAATGGCATACTCTCTTTTTACCATGAGTGTTTAACATCTGCTGCCTCTAAATTTACAAGAGACTGAGGTAAACATTTTAATTAAAGTTACCTCCTGTCATTGCTTAAAGACACTTGATTACAGCTCACCAACAGATGCTAACAGGCCATTTGTAGCTGAAGGTAAAGGTTACTTTGGTTAGCTTGTGGCGTGTCTGAAGATGTTGCTATCTGGGTGGACTAAATTTATCACTTGGAAATGCACCAATCCACGTTTTATGGCTACTAAAACTTGGATTGAAAACTCCCAAAGCAATATCCGTTTTCTTGTTTTTCTTTTTAACTGTGATGTTGATAGAGGTTTGAGCCATTTCTGATTTCTACTGACCAACTAAAAGCTTTCCAAATAGATTATTTTTCAGTGAGAAGAAGATGTGACATCACATTCTGGAAAATAGTAATAAGTAAACTAGTAAGAAAAGGAATTTAAAATATCTTCAGTCACATTTTGAGGGATCAAAGTTTCTTTCAAGATATCTCAAATAATGTCTCTGAATTTGTCACACAAAGGGTCATTCATCTGCAATTACAATTCAAGATAAATCAAACTTATTTATAAGTAAAAATGAAATTTTTAGTCATCTGAATTAAGATGTTTTGTGTAATTCCCTTCACACACTTAAAAACGGTTTTGAAGAGCTAAAAGTGCTACTATCAACCCACTCCCAAAAAATTTTGCATTTTCAAAAACCTTTTTTAATTTTAATTTATGTTTTTAATTTTGGCATTGAAAATTTTAAATATATAAATCTGGGATGTTCTGACTAGATAGTATGCTTATTCAAGATATCACCTCTGACTCAGAAAGTTAGTTAGTTAGTTAGTATTTGAAACAGAAAAAATTTTTAAGTTCAAAATATTTCTAATTCATTTGGAGACACCTGACTAGTCAAAATTAGCATTGCAGGAATCCCCAAGTTAGTTGTAATTATTTACTTTCAAGATTTCTGCAGTTTAACTTACACTAAAAGCATACATCTCCTATCTGAAAATACATATAATGTATATTTAATAAATGTTATTAAAGAAGTCTTTAATTGGATTTCAGACTGGTCAGAACACAAAGACTGATATTTCAACTTTATTTTATGACTGGTCAGAAATTATTTCTGAAATGTTTGTTTTAGTCAGTAATTCATTGGATATATCTTGAATTAAGGCCTTCATGCAACATAACAGAAAATCTGACATCATTTCTATGAGTCAGAATGTAATTAAAGGTGCCTTAATAACCTAATATGTATAGTCATAAACCAATTTTAGAAATCAGGAGTGTAAATGTGGTGGAGCCAATTTTATGTTAAAACAGCCTGCCCTATTCCCTGACCTTCCCAGATTTTAAAATTTCAAATCCAGCATGTTTAGCAGAAAAAGGTCAAAAGCTCAAAAAGTTTAAGTAAGCAGAGCAACTTATACTTTCTGCCTTCCAATCATTTTATAGAGGTTGGCTTTTTCTTGTAGTAGCAGCTTGAATAAATGACATGCCTGTGTAGAAATATAAATATACTTTCCTTTTAAACATCTTCTCACACCTTCAGTGCTTTTTCTGCCTGCATTTATAAACGAATACTGAAACGAGATCAACTTCCACATATCAGTGTGTGTTGTTGGTCTGGTCTAGTAATGTTTAGCAGTGCTGCATTCCCTGATTGAATTATTGCAAAACAACTCGATTTCCTATGATACCATGTGAATTTTTAATGCATGCATTAGCAGCTTTTCTAAGCATAAGTACAAATGAAAACAACCTTGGAACAATATTAAGCTACTTAACTTTTATTACCAATCCAGCCGTTTCCTTTTCCTCCTATCTCTTGCTGTCCTTTATGTGACACACAATCCATCAATTTTTTGCTCTCTCCTCTTTCTCTCTCTTTCTGCAAATCCTCATGGGCTTTCAACACACTGTCACCCAATTCAAGGTGTGTGTGTCAGACAGTGTGTTTAGAGTACAGGTGTAATTTGTGATTTTCTCTCCCCCCTCTGTGATGGTGCGATTTGGTGCCATGGGAGACGGCACTGGAGTGCATAATGTGGCTCTGTGTCTTTGAGACTAAAACATCCTGTGAGCATCACCATGATTCCTGCGTGTGTTTCATTTGGATTTTTTCTTTCCTTTTAAATCAGAATTTTGTTTCTGCATTAATTTCTCTGTTACATATTATTAATCCAAATAGAAGTCGTAACAGTAGTCATAATAATCATAATGAAAGTGAGTGGTCTGAAGCATGCAGCGATCAGCACACTGCTTCCCCAAATGTCAGGATCTATAATCATTTTCAGCTTCCAATAAGCTCCACAGTGAGCCTGCAGGGGAACACTGGTCAATCTAATAATGAATCCCAACACTAACTGGCAGCAGCTTTCTAGACAGTTACAGTTATTTAGAGCACCGGGTCCTGTTCAGCCACATGAAATAAATGACATGTCAATAATGCCTTTGGGCTGTGCTTGTTTACAGAGCGACTTTTAGACTGAATCTACTTTGCAGATAATAAATTGGAAATGTTCTTTCTAAAAACCTCATAGCGAACTCTGTCCTGATTCTACAAATACAAGTGTTCATTAATAAACAAAACAAAGAAAAGCAAAACAAATTTAGAACAGATTGGTGTTTTACTGCATTAAGAAATAAACCAACGAATAAAGAATGAAATAATATAAATGTTTACAACAAACCAGTTATAGTTTCTGGGATTTCACAATCAATGGCCACTTTAATAGATACATCTTGCTTGTTCCGGTATAGATAAGTATTGATTAGTTCTTTGGTTTAAATATCTGAAATACTGCCGAAATAGTGACGTTACCTTTTCTGTTTTATCCACAGTTTTCACTCCATATTGTTGTTTTTTTAAGCCATTGTGAGACACAGTGGTGAAACCTTAAACTGCTGCTGCAAAGTAACTCAAGGAGTTGTTGCTAAGTAGCCAAAGAGTGAGTTGTTGCTAGGTAACCAAGGAGTGAGTGAGTTAGTTGATGCCACTAACCTAGCTTGGCTGGCTGTGAGAGGTTGAGCGACTAAAGCCTTTCCTCTGCCTACAACCCCAAGAATTCTTTGCGGTTCAGTGAAATTATTGAAAATTTAATCAGATGTAGCCTACTACCCGTTGATATTGATCACATGTCAATCATGATATACAGTATGTTGTTATTGATTTGTTGTCCACCCCTTTCTTAATGTTTCTTGACAAAGACAACACAATGTTTCAGAAACATTCCTCAGACATTATGGTTCATATTTCCACAATAGCATCACACACATACTGCAGATTCGTACACAGTAGTCATAAACAGAAAGAAAGGTCAGCAATAATACTCCCACACCATTATCCCACCTCCGCCGACCTGAAAGGCAGGATGGATTCATACTTTATTTAGTTTATGCCACATTTTGAATGTCACGGCAGAAACAAAAACTCATCACAGTAGGTTGTGCTGTCAGGTCAGCTCCACTGTCCCTGTGGCACTTCTCTTTGTATCCTATAGCAATAACCTGGAGTTCAATTTGAGATGTATTCTGAAAGGGGACTGAAGGTGAACTCTAAAAACATATATATATATAGTTTCTGTTGCCGCATGGCTGAACTTTGACTCCTGTGTGATGTTTTTAATGTTTTATCCGTGACACAGAGCCCCAACCGAAAAGGATCATAAACAAAAACTAGAGGAAGGTAGGAAAAAAGTTTAATTTATTTGATTTGTTCTGACTTTTAAACAGGTTGTGCTAAGATTGTATTTGGGCACAAAGCAGGTAAAAGATGTTTAAAAGTTAAGTCTTCTTTTTTTTGAAAAACACAAAATTTGGGCAAAGTCTCTGTGTTTGACAGTAAGTAAGTAACTACAGGTCACCTCAGGGCAGCTGTGTCTACAATCCAGTAGTTTCCATCATCAAGGTGTAAATGTGAATGGGAATGACTGATTTCATTGTAAAGTGCTCATCCCTAATAAATAGGGGTGAGCATTTATTGAGTTAAATTTCTTACATTTTTATTTATTGTTGTCATGATAAATTCCAATTAACGATGTTTTAAAACCCTAAAACTGCCCATAATGTCGGGATTATTATTTTTACCGTATTCTCCACTGTTTCTTCATTGATAGAATCGGTAAATATCAATCAATTTGAAATATGATTAAATGCAGTACTGTGTGCTGTTTAGCAGTACAAACCACACTTATTTATGTGACTGGTGTCCTAAAGACACGTATTACAAATGGATATATTTTCTAGAGCACTATTTGTGTTTGTGTGTTTATGATTGTGTACCATGCTGTCACACCAATACGGTTACCAAAACAGAAACAATAAATAGTTCCCCTACTAATAGAGCTCTACATGAGATTCATGTCATTTAATAAGTAAATAAGTAGAACATAAATCACAGTTAAGTTATACATAGTAAAAAAAACAGCTATTAAACACTCGAAACAATCTTGAGTCAAAAGCCTTGTAGAACAAACCAATTTTAAATTGCTTTTGAAAATCCTCCACAGACTCAGCAAAGCGAAGCTGCTGGTTCAAGCTGTTCCACAGTTTAGGAGCCACAGACTGACAGACCCTGTGCCCCTTGGTTTGTAGCAGAGTACGTGGAACAGCAAGGAGACTCTGGGCTTGGCACCAAAAGCCACAAGCAGCAGAGTGTTTGGTTAGAAGCTGACACAAATAATCAGGAGACTAAGAAACCAGAACTTCTACATTTTAAAATCCACCAGGCGACAGGGTAAAGAGTGTAAGACCAAGGGTTTATATGTTTAGTAGATTTAGTAAATAAATCCGCATGGATTCTGAATAGCTTACAGATGTAAAATTGATTATTTGTCCTGATTGGTAAAAAGAGCATTACAGTGGTCCTAAAACAATGAAATAAATAGATTAATACTACTCTCAAGATCTGCTTGGAAGATCATGTATTGTGTACAGGAAATGTTTTCTAAATGAAAGAAACAGGAATGAGATAATTTGATAATTTTACCAAAATAAGTACATATTTTTAAAGTATTCTTAGATTTGATTTGTCTTGACAAAAGTTTACAGATGTATCCCGAACCCTGGATCCATATGGTTCAGTCTATTTCTGAACTTACTTCTTTTCCCCATGTTGCATTACAGAGGCTTTCTGTCTGCACCCATCAAAACATTTTGGAGAACAGAGAGAAGAGACGTCTCACTATATGCAGCCTTGTTACCACAAATAACCGAAATGCCCTGCACCTGTCGCTGAACCCAAGACACAGGCTTCCACTTAAAGACACAGGTCAAAAGTCATCTTTAGAATCACTCTTATTTAAATCTTAATGAATTGCAAAAAGATTTCATCCTCCTCTCTACATGGTAAATGCCATTTGTAATGATAACTCAACCCCGTCTAGTGCAGTTGAATCCCCAGTTTAGTTTCCTAAAACATGACTTAAATCATTTATGGACTTCTTTTAAACCTCAGTCAAAATATATGTGATGTGACTAGATGTCAAGTATTAGATGTGATAGTTTTTGACTTGAAAATCTGATGCGGTTGGAGACGAATGGAGCTTTCCTGTTCAACTCAGTTTAGAAAAAATAAGCATGGTATGAGTTTTAAAGTTTTATTTGTGGTTAGTGTTTACTGTTTGTTACACCCACACATAAGGTACCCCACAGTGACACCTGCTGATGCCACTGTGCAGCCGAGTTTATTGGTACCAAATGATGGAGCTGAGACAGGCATGTGGTGAATTTGGCAAAAAGGCTGCTTTACATTTACTTTGTGCTGTGCCACTGATGTCAAACAAAGAACTGAGATCTAACAGCACATATTTAGAGACAAGTCAACTATCCGACGGCATGAGAAGATCATTGATAATATATCAAGTGCTTTTAAGCTTCCCTATCAGTCTCTCAAGATCCTTTTTGATCTTTCTTTTGCAATTTATATGCAAACAACAACCAATCTGCAGCGCGCTTTTCAGGCATCGTAGGAACAAAAATTAACACATATGTGATTAGCCACAACAAAACCAGGAAAAAGTCTCCCAGGGGACAGTTTGAGTTATTTATAGGTCCTGAAACTGTGGATAATAAGCTTTCTAATTATGTCAAACCCACTGAGATGAAACAAAAACTATAACCATTTGAATGTTGGCACTCTGTGAACAAGATTAGTGAGAAAACTGGCCTCAGACTTTCAGAAGAATAATTTCCAAACTTGATAAGGTAACTGGGGATGTTAGGAAAACATTACTATGCAATAACTTCAGACCCCGCATTAGCAAAGGTGAGCTTTTGTCTGACTTATCTAGTTAGAATTATATAGTTTTTAGAAGTTTCAGAAGTTTTGTCCCCTTTTCTAATAAGACCTTGAGCTTCTCTGTTGTGAGCTTTTGGCATAGAGTCATTTACGAACCCTGAAATTCAGAGGAATTAAACCACACAGGATTTTTGACAATATAAACTTCACTTTTTAACAATTGTTATCTCTGAAGTAAGGATGTACACATGTGCATCCTTACATGTGTCCTATTACTCAGATGTTTTACCACTCTCTTTCTGCTACTAAATAATTCATCCGTGTGTTGTAGAAATCTCAGAAAATTAGGATTTTTGTGGGGGGGTTTTCTGCTCTGTCTCTTATGAATTATACAACTTTTAGGTTTTTTTTATAACTAAATGACCTGTACTGTTACACCCATGTGTATAAATCTTAAGACGTGTAAGAGGATTTTAAGGGATTACATGTAATGCAGCAAATTAAATCTAATCGTAGTAGTGGAATAGAATAATTCCAGTTTATTTGTCTAAGGAAATTTCAATACATTTTTATCAACCCAGTCAGATATATAATAGCAAAAATTGGGTCATTTGTTGCTGAAAGTCAGTCTAACTCCTATGAGAGCCAGTTGTCCTGTTCAGCCTTAACTTGTGCAGATTGTCCCTGTGGGAGATGCTTCCATTGGTTTCTATCACTAACACTTCAAAAAATAAAAAAATAATTCATGAAATCACCACTCCTTAAAGACAAACATTGGAGTTACTTGTGAGACAAAATGTAAATGTAACTTGTATTACTGTACCCAGTTATTTGCTTCACATTTCATAAGTAAAGGAAGATATGTTGCCTTAATTCAGTGCTCCACTATATAGTGTACATGGTTCAAAAAGCGGTTAAACTCAGGTGATACAGATTACTTACTTATTTATTTATTTATTTCAGAATTTAAAAGAATACAGACACCATATACATCGCACAGAGATTCTACTGCTGCAGAATTTGTGCAGGATGTCGCAGCACTGACCCTATTACTTTTTCATCCTTGCAATTGCACTGAGAGAAACTCACTGACCCCAGCATGCCAAAATCTCTAAGTGGCTCCAACTCTGACTGACCTATCTTCACATTAATTTAGCTAATTACTCAGCATAGAGCATTGACCTTTCATTCCCATATAGTAAGGTGATCATGAAGAGGCACAACAATAGATTCATAGCCCATCTTAACACAGCCACACACTGTGACTTTTTCACACCCTTCATACAAAGGCAAACAAAAAAAATCAACATGCACATTTCAGAGACATGGAAGTTCCTCCTTTAGACATGTTATGTTTTTCAAATGAACCAACAGACTCATAAGACAGCCTACCTTTACTGAAAATATTTCCCAAAGCTGACCTGCCGTCTTTTCTTAACACAATCTTTTGTGCCTGTAAATCAGACAGCGTTCTTTGTTCTTGTGACTTGGACATGCAGTACTATGAAATGTTAGGAACTGAAGTTGCCAAGGCACAGAGGGATTAATGTCACACAGAAGGCCAGGTGTACAGATCCATCTTCTCCGGAGAGGAGTACTCTCCGACAGGTGGATGAATGCACACTGAATAAGTCAATTATTTTGCATAATTGATCCCATGAATGATGTATAATGAAGTCAATACGGTGTAAGCAATAAGCTGTAGTGTGTGATTGGTTGTCTAAACACAATGGTGCTTTTTCCAGAGACAATGAAGGTAAATGAAAATGATAGCATTTGGAAAGTGAAGGCATTTAGAGAAGATAAACCAGGAAATAACTAAATAGTTTCTCGCTTTGCCAGCGATAGATCAAACCATTCTGTTTGTTAATATGACTTGAACATTATGAGCATTATATGTACTTTAAAAACAAAAGTATGTTTGTTCCCAACAGTAAGAAAAATCTGGCACTACTGATGAGATTTTTCCTGACATTGAGATAAATTTTGAAAATATTTGCGAGGTAACGTTAGAAAATATGGCCAAATCAAGAAACGACATGCTATCAAACCCCCCAATGAAAAACTGAATGCAACAATTAATAATGTGCAGACTTATGCAGCCTGGTTATAGCAGGTTTTTGTTTTTATTATTTTCTCCCAAATAGATCATTTCAGTGAACTCAGACACAAGACATGCATTAATTAAGATATGAAGAGTTGCATTTTTCCATCATAGCTTACACTTTTATTGTGGTTATAGGCCAGTCAATATACTCCTGTCATACTATTTATGAATTTGTGTACAGTAGAGGAATCCTGTGAGTATTGCGTTTCATTTGAGCCCTTATTGATGACTGTATGTCGAAGCATAGATGAGTTACAGCAGTTTGAAATATGTATGTCAGATGTCTTCACTGTGATCTATGTGGAGGTTTGAGATGGATCAATATGGATAATGACTGGACATAAACAGAAACCTGTCTAGAAATGTCTTTTAATCAAATTTCAAATATAAGTAAATAAGACTTCCCTCTAGAGTGTTATTTTATTTTAAGTGCATACCTTCACTGAATACCTTGTAGTAACTTAAAAATAAACAAGAAAAATCCAGGCGAGACAAAAATGTTTTAATTTGTTAAGAGCATTTTTATAGCTACAAACTCACCTGAAGAACATTTCCATGATTAAAGGACTAATGTTTCAGCAAGATCTAGAGAAACTCATCCATGTTTTATCTTCAGTCACATTGGTTACTGCAACAGTCTCCTCACAGGTCTGCCTAAAAAAATCCTCCAGCTGCAGCTGATCCAGAACGCTGCTGCTGCTGCTGTTCTGACTAAAACCAGGAATATAGAGCAAATCACACCAATTCTAAAGTCTCTCCACTGGCTCCCTGTAGCTCAGAGAATAGACTTTAAAATACTGTTGCTAGTTTATAAATCACTGAACAGCTTAGCACCACAATTCATTAAAGTTCTGCTGTTGTCATAGCAACCTTCCAGACCTCTCAGGTCTTCTGGTTCTGGTTCTGCTCTTCATCCCCAGAACCAGAACCAAACATGGAGAAGCAGCATTCAGCTTCTATGCGTCACAAATCTGGAACAAACTTCCTGAAAACTGTAAAACTGCTGAAACACTGAGTTCCTTTATCTCTTGATGAAAAGCCCACCTATTTAGAGTTTCTTTTGAAACATAATAAATGAAACATTAACCAAGATGTTGATGTGTAATGACAGCACTTGGAAAAATGCAGTGAGAAAAATGAAATGTTTTAGTTGTTGATTTTTTAGTTATGATGCAAAGCACTTTGAACTGCCTTGTTCCCGAAATGTGCTATTCAAAATATATTTGATTTATTGAACTTAATGCTAATTACGGATACATCTCCAACTGTGTCTGTCGGAGATGTATCTGTAATCTCAACTGTCACCCTCTGGAGATCACGTACTCCACGTTTGTGTATGCTCTTTCAGGCTCTTTCAGGCATCTTTTGTGATTTTGCTGTCACTATTTAACAGGTCATGAGGTGTACTCTTTTACATGCTTTATGTATAAGTCCACTTTACTTTATAGGTCCAGAAAACAGAACACATCTACTGTTAATACACTAAGTCACAAAACCAATTATTCATGTCAACTTTAAGTCAGATATTCAGAATTCAAATATTACCAGACAGAGGAGCCATGGTGTTCAACTCTCAGAGAGACGAGCATTATTCAGCAGGCTTCATATATTATACATCCCTGTATGTGTTATATCTTTGGTTGCCTTCTAACCTAGTTTACTCTGCCTGTGGTGTGCGTAACTGCTTGTATATGCATTACTGAATACAAAAAGGAAGCAGTGCATCTGTTACCGCTATCCAGAAAACCCACAGCAAAAGCAGCTGTCAGTATATTATCTACATACATGAGTATCTATATACATGTCTTCGTTTTGTGTGGCATAGTTATTGTCTGACTGTATGTTTAACTCTTGACACATCAAGCTTGTTATGGCTGTGGTTGACCACACCTAAAGCTTTTATGGACCAAGTGATTCACATTGTTTGGGTGTATATTTCCCCCTCAGAACATAGAATTTCACATGCATATTCTGACTGAAAACAGATTTTTGTTTTGGGAATATAGCTACCGAAGAGATTGCACTTACTAGGCACTTTATTTGTTCAATTTGTTGTTAAACAAAAAATGAATTAGCCACGTCAGCAGCTTACTGCATTTAGGGATCTACATATAAAGTACACATAAAGTTAAATTCCATAAATTTTTTAATCATAATTTTTTTATTGTATATGTTTTTAATATTACTCAGCAGACTTTATATATCTAACGTCAAATGTTTTTCTATCATTATTATAAAATACAAGTTAAAATAAGTTATTGTAATGTCATTTGCCATGCTCATCTTTCTGATTGGTTGCAAGTCAAATTTCTCAATCTGCTTTGCTCCTCAAGCTAGCGTAGCAAACAGGAAAAGGAAAAGTATGTTTCTGACAAAAAAAATTAAAACAGGAACCATTTTAGCTCCACGCCATTATTGCTATTTGGTTCACCTGCAAATAAACATCTGTATCATGTATAGCACTTCTGGATAGATGCAAACCGCATTTCGTTGCTTGTACTTGTGACAGTGCAATGACAATAAAGTTGAATTCTATTTTATTCTATTCTATTCAGCAGTCCTGAAGTGGAGGACACTGATGAAAACAATACTAAAACCTTTGGTGAAGATGACGGAGTACTGGGGCCACACTAAGAAATAAAAATAAATAAATAAAATTACAAGAATAAACTCATAAAATTATCAGAATTAAGTCATAATATTGCAACTTTATTCTGGTAATATTATTACTTTACTATCAAAATATTATGACTTTACTATGACATTATTCTCATATTATTTCCACTTTATTCTTGTACAACTTTATTCTCGTAATTTTATTTGTAAATTTTTTATTAGTATGGCCCTAATACTCCATTATAGTTGGAACTGTGAGAAAGAAATACAATTTTATGTGGGATAAGATACAATATTACATATGTTTTAATAATCAAAAGAAGGGATTGAGGTGAAAATGTACTGTCAGGTAATATATTATAACATGAACAGATTAATAAAGTCATTATATACATTACCTGATGATAAAATGTTCCAACCCAGAACTCATGGCCAACTGAAACCCAAAGGTTTGAGGTAGCATTTATGCTAAATGAACATAATAATTATTAATAGTGATTTTCAAAGGGGGCCCCAGCCAGATACCGATGCTGTTTGGGGGACCGTAGCATGGGAAGTTTGGGAACCCCAGGTCTATGTATCTGTGAGACCTCCTCTGTGTCTGCTCTGCTTTATAACTGACTGTTAGATGATCAAGGAAGTGCCTGTAAAACATATTGCGCCCACTGAGAGCGTTGTAGCCGAGCCTGTTCTTTGAAAAACACCCGTCGATAATCTGCAGGAGCGGGTTCAATTCAGAACATTTTTTGTTTCTTTTGTCAGTCCTGGATAGTTCGGACTCTTCAGCCACTACAGTGATTTTTATCTGATAAAACATTTATGTAGATGCAGCCCTAACAAATGCACTAAAACTCCACATTTAAGACAAGGATTCTGCTATCAAGGTCAAATCCACTCATTTACACACATGTGAGAAAGTCTCTCTTTTAACACAGCAGGAGCATTCAGTGTTCTGCTTCTCAATGTCTTTCACCTACTTTCTCTGTCGTTCTTTCTCACGCACGCACACGCTCACATATATACTTGCGTGTCTAGCTTTTTTTTCAAGCAGCCAACTAGTTGGGTGCCCTTTGCCGACTGCAGCACAGCATGAGCGGAGCCCTGCTGACTCGGCCTCTGTTGATCAATCAACACCTACTAATGGGGAAGGAGATGAAAGAGAGAGAGAAGGAGATGTGGATGGAGGGAAAATGGAGAAAATATATAGACAGGGGATGGATGGGCGGGAGGGGGCTTATATGGGATGTAGGGGCCAGTAATAAGATCGCTGTATCAGGGCTGTTTAACCCAAATGCAGGAAATGACACAATCTCAATTCATGGCCTGCATATTGAACTCATTACTGTGGATCACCAGCAGGAAAAATGGGTCTTCAAAAGCGCATATATTTAACATGAGATTGTATTAGGACAGCTCTCGGATGTTTGTGTGAATGAGGGGTGGCCCAGCATTCAGTCCTCCATTTTTTAGCTTTTGTTTGCCCAGGCTTCCTGTGGCTCTTTTGAAGTATTTCCATGGGCATTGTTGCATTCAGCACTCATTTTAAGTCTAGTTTGGAGGTTCATGCTAACATTTTGTTCTTTTTTGTGTTTGCAAAGCCCAACTACAATTCACATGTGACTTATATTAAAAAATCCACCAAATTGAATGGAGGGAAATAGATAGATAGATAGATAGATAGATAGATAGATAGATAGATAGATAGATAGATAGATAGATAGATAGATAGATAGA